>BLSH010190650.1:1648302-1671381 GCA_018402905.1 Glandirana rugosa
ACGGTTCGAAGACTTCGCACTAGTAGCTTGTTAGTTCGCAAAGTAAGTTTTATCAAAAATCTGTCTTGAGATATTTCTTTGCCCAGTCTTGACGTTTCAGCATGTGTGTCTTGTTCAGTGGTGGTCGTTTTTCAGCCTTTCTTACCTTGGCCATGTCTCTGAGTATTGCACACCTTGTGCTTTTGGGCACTCCAGTGATGTTGCAGCTCTGAAATATGGCAAAACTGGTGGCAAGTGGCATCTTGGCAGCTGTACGCTTGACTTTTCTCAGTTCACGGGCAGTTATTTTGCGCCTTGGTTTTTCCATACGCTTCTTGCGACCCTGTTGGCTATTTTGAATGAAACGCTTGATTGTTCGATGATCACGCTTCAGAAGCTTGGCAATTTTAAGAGTGCTGCATCCCTCTGCAAGATATCTCACTATTTTTGACTTTTCGGAGCCTTTCAAGTCCTTCTTTTGACCCATTTTGCTAAAGGAAAGGAAGTTGCCTAATAATTATGCACACCTGATATAGGGTGTTGATGTCATTAAACCACACCCCTTCTCATTACTGAGATGCACATCACCTAATATGCTTAATTGGTAGTAGGCTTTCGAGCCTATACAGCTTGGAGTAAGACAACATGCATAAAGAGGATGATGTGGTCAAAATACTCATTTGCCTAATAATTCTGCACACAGTGTAGACTTCAATGGGCAAGCATGAAAAACGCAAGTGCTGCTTTTTTACCGTGTTTTTGCAGCATTTTGCGGTTTAAATCTGCCTAGAAACAAGATTTTCCAAAAAAATATATAATATTATAAAAAAAAAAAAAAACGCAAAATGCAAAACACAGCAAAAATGCAGTAAGGCTTGTTCACACTGCTGCGGTGCAAATTTTCTGCAAATTTAATACAATTGCGATGTAAGTTTTTTTCAGTTCAGACACAAGTGCGATTTCTACATGTGTTGGTGCGAATCTACTGCAAAGCTGTAGCTGGAGTTGGAGGGGGACGCTATCGCAGTGATGTGAATGGGAGATTGCGTTTTCATTCCGTGTTCTATTGTAGTCTATGGAGCTGAATTCGCAACGCACAGCACCAAACTTGTACAGGACCCTTTTTCTTCATGGATTAGATTCGCAACGCATCAGTGTGAACTGCCCTGATAGAACACTATGTTATTGGAGATGACTTGCGAATTTAATCTATCGCAACGGCTTAAATGCGCAGTAGTGTTCGCAGCAGTGTGAACCCAGCCTAAAAAAAAACGCGGAAAGCACAGCAAAAAACAGTGAAGAAACGCTGAAAAGCAACATGCATTGATGTGAATCAAGCCGAAGTCTGTGTAGCGATTTTAAACTGAATATCAACATGAAAGAAACAAACAAACAAAAAAAAAATCCTATATGGTTTTAACAATAATACATTATACAAGGTTTATGCCCAGTCTGAGAACTTCTTTAACCACTTGCCGACCGCCAACCGCAGGTTGACGGCGACAAGGTGGTTCGTTATCGCAAATCGCCGTCGCCCGCATGCTCACTGTGTTCGGGGAGGGCCAGGGAGTGGGTGCGGCGGCTTCGATTGCCGCCGGCTACCCGCGATGGCCCCCCCGGAGTGAAAGAACGGAGGTCCGTGTATGTAAACACGGACCTCCGTTCTGTGAAGGGGGAAGGGCTGTGATCAGTTGAATGTCGCTCTTCTTTTGTTTATATCGGCGATCAGAAATGACGCAGCGGTGATCAAATACCACCAAAAGAAAGCTGTTTGTGGGAAAAAAAGAACGCAAATTTCGTTTGGGTACAACATCGCACGACCGCGCAATTTTCAGTTAAAGCGACGCAGCGGCGAATCGCAAAAAGGGCTCCGGGTCCTAAAGCTGGAAATCCTTCCGGGGCTGAAGTGGTTAAAAAAAGATACACTGTTGTATCCAAGCTATTCGGTGCCTGATCCTGAAAACAAACATGACAGAAAAAAGAACATTTTATAGCAAACACACACGTACTTCAGATAGGTGAAGAAAGTCTTATCACACTTTTTCTTTAGTCTGCCTCCCGTGGCACAAAGTACATGTAGCACTTTGTCGCATTTCATTTGGTGCAGCTCTCAACAAATGAAATGCCCACAAATCGGGCTTCTGGAAAGGGAGGAGCAGGCTGGATTGGGAAAAGAAAAGAAGGGATTATCTCCACAATCATTCTTGTTTCTTTGAAGAAGCAACAGAAGATGATTTTAAATTAATCCATACACCGGCATTTAATTGTTCAGAGCGAATGCGACTTTTGTCTGTAAAGTATATCTGATCCAAACAATGTTTAAATAGAGTAGAAAGTAAAGTAGAGTAGTAATAGTTAAAACCTGTGGTGTCCCCTCTGGGAAAATTCTACAATTTTACAGCTGTCACCAGAACAGTGGGGGGGATATCTTCCAATAAGAATAACTATTCCAACGACCATTGTTTATAAGTGGATCAGATGAGATTTTCTGTTGTGTTTTTGAGATAGGGGTTTTGGAAAAAATTTTAGGGTGCATTCAGACTTGCATATACACTCTCTTGGCAATTAGATGCAATGAAACCCTAGAGGGGGGTTCCCAATGATAGCTGCCAGAGACCACCCCATTGTAAACAATGGGAGGCTGCCAGCTCCTGCAGCTAATTGAGCCAAATCACATGTAATCTCTCAAGCAGTGATCACTGCCCTGGATGCAGACTGACTTCAAACTTATCTGCTCTGTGCAAGGGTTTTGCGCAGAGCAGCCCTGCTCCTCCTTTTCTGGGATCCCCCGAAAGCGCCCCTGGCTCCTTCCCTCCATCAGCTGCCCCCTCATAGAAGCGCTTTACCTGGGGGGCACCTGTGTGGGCGCGTTTCTGAGCCCTGCTGCTGCATCTATTGACACAGACAGCAGGACTCGCCCCGCCCCCGGCTCCCGTGTCACTGGATTTGATTGACAGCATTGGGAGCCAATGGCTCGTCCTCAATGCTGGAACGATCAGGTTCAGGTAAGTAAAATGGGGGCTCTGGAGGGCTGCTGTGTTACAGGAGGTTTTCCACCTTTAAGCAGAGTTCCACCGGGGTAAAAAATTAGAAGGTAACCCCCCCCCCCGGATGGTGCCAAATGTGGCACCGGAGGGGGGGAGGAATCCGCAAAAGTTTTTTGATGGGGTTTACTTCCTCTATATTCCCCTGCATCACATAGTAGCCCATTATGTGTCACTTACCTGCAAACGAAGCCTGCAACATCCAGCGCTGTCCCCTGTGCAGGCAGTGTCCATCTTCAGCCCCTCTCCTTTCCTGCTCGCGGGAGCCGCCAATCACGGCACGATCTCACGGAGGCCTTTCTTCACTGCACATGTGCCGAAATGACGTCTGCACATCTAGTACACTGCATATCTCCTAAACTGTGCAGGCTTTGGAGATATGCAGTGCACCTGCAGGTAAGCCTCATTATAGGCTTACCTGTAGGTTAAAGTGGTTGTCATGAGTTGACAACCACTTTAATGTATTTTGGCCATTGTAATGCATTAATGCTCAATGCATTTACACACGTTTAGCATTTTTTATAATCTTCCGCACCTCTCCTGAATGTACCTTTGGCATTTTTTTTTTGCCAGCCAGTAAACGTTTTTCTTCTTATACACCTGTAAATGCCTATGTGTGCTTGGACACATAGGAGTTGACTTACTAAAGGCAAATATAGTGTGCGCTCTGGAAGTGCAATCTCCAAAGCTTAGTAAATGTAGTAAAGCTCTGCTGCTTTCAATCATACATCAATCATCGTACTGCAGAGTTTTGGCCGCGGCTTGGGTGGACTCGATCTCCGCCGGCAAGCCGCAATTGCTTGGCAGAGAAGAAAAATGTGGGAACTGCTGATGTAAACACGGCGGTTCCCCGCTGTCAGGCAGCATGACAGAGATCTACTGATCCCTGTACACGGGATCAGTTAGATCTCTGGTGCCCCTGACCGCCCAGCCCCCCTCACAGTAAAACCATGCCTAGGGAACACAGTTAACCCCTAGATCCCCCCCCCCAGGTTAACCCCTTCACTGCCAATGACATTTACACAGTAATCCGTGGATATTTAAATTTCTGATCGCTGTATAATTGTCATTGGTCCCAAAAAAGTGTCAAAAATGTCCGACATGTCCGCCCCAATATCAAAGTCCCGATAAAAATCGCAGATCGCCGCCATTACTAGTAAAAAAAAAAATTGTAAAAACGCCAGAAATGAATTCCCATGGTTTGTAAATGCGGCAACTTTTGCGCAAACCAATCAATAAACGCTGATTGCAATTTTTTTTACCCAAAAATATGAGGAAGAATATAAAACGGCCAAAAATGATAAATAAATTTGTTTTTTATATATTTTTTGGATATGTATTTTAGCAAAAAGTAAGAAATATTGTTTTTTTTTGCAAAATTGACACTCTTTTTGTTTATAGCGGTGATCAGAAATGATGCAGAGGTGACAAAATACCACCGAAAGAAAGCTCTATTTGTGGTAAAAAAAGGGACGCAAATTTCGTTTGGGTACAACGTTGCACGACCGCGCAATTGTCAGTTAAAGCGCCGCAGTGCCGAATTGCAAAAAGTGCTCTGGTCCTAACATGGGAAATCCTTCTAGGGCTGAAGCGGTTAAAGAGATATTAAAGTTTATTTTTTTGTTTTTTTTTAAGCAAATATGTTATACTTACATGCTCTGTGCAATGGTTTTGCACAGAGCAGCCCCTCCCTCATCTTCTCAGGTTTCCCACCGACACTCCAGGCCCCTCCATCCTGTTAAGTGCCCCCATAGCAAGCACCTTGCTATGGGGGCAACCGAGCAGGCTCACTCCTGAGCCGCTGCTCAGTGTGTCCATTCACACATGGGGCATGGCTTGGCCCCTACCCCCGCTCTTTCCTCAATGGCTGCCACTGCTGTCTCACCCAATATAGAGGGAGAGACCTGGGAGAGCTGAGGCTCTCGTGCACAACACTGGATCGAGTTTGGGGCTCAGGTAAGTTTTGGGGGGCGTTGCTGCCCACAGAAGATTTTTTTACCTTCATGCATAGAATGCATGAAAGTGAAAACAAACCTTGAGCCTATACAACCATTTTAAGATACACACAAATGCTCTACATACAGAAATAACAGTGAAAGTAAAATAAAAGTAAAGCATAGTAACTTTGAAAAAAAAACAAAAATTAGAGTAGTAATAATATGACCATGGGCGCAAAATAATTTGCTTAATCAAAATTAGAGCCGGTTATTGAGATTTTAGTAAATTTTGTGAACGGGATTAAAATAAAACTAAAACAGCAATGTAAATCAAACATGGCGTGTTTACTTGGCGTCAGCACACATTATCCCATTCCTTTTTCAGCGGCACAGTAAAGCACTTTTATGTGTAGACCAATATTAATGTAAAGGTTTATTCATCTGTACACAAAGCCATAAAAAACTAGCATGCGATACTTTCGCTCCTCTGTGACAAAACCATTTTGGTCTCTTTGGCAGTGCCACGGCTGTCATGAGAAGTTATCCGAGTATAAGGGGAAGGGCAGCTTCACAGAATACTAAAACTGTGCATTTAATGACTGTCACATTCAGACTTCACGCAGCGCACCAAGGGTTTTCATCGCCCATCATTCTGACTGAAGCGACCCTCATCCTGCTATGTGCTGTCTCAAAACTCGTCCTTTTAAAGAAAACTAGTAGACAACTGATCTCACCAGTCTGCCAGCAAACCTAAAATGACAGGCTAAAGGCAATGACAACATCTAGTACATTTGTATAAGCCTGTGGTATCTCTTCTGACACACATGACAATTTTCAAAAGGTACTTTAAGATCCAAAAGAAGAAAAAAATCCATCTTCGGCACTGTGCAGCTAGTTCAAGAATAGGAAATGAAATGTCCCATCAGCTGCAACGAATTGGACTCTGCCTAAAAGAGAAGTGTGTTTTGGGTGCGTTCCTCAATTTCAAACAAGAACATTCTTTTCTTTAGGAAATCAAAAGTGCCTTACTAGGAAAATAACTTTGTATAGATGTAAATTCTAAATGAAGGCTTCCCACTTGACGAGAATCGTCAACTGGAACACTCACGTAAAAAACAAGAGTTGGGTTCATATAGAAAATGCCTTCTCCCCGACACCACTTAAATCAATACCATGGATACCCGCACACGCAGTCGCTCCCGTTCTCAAACAACACCCCCTTATTAGCGCCACACTGTGTTGCTTTAAGGAGGTTTGTAGAAGAACAGACCTTTCAACCAACCCAGGCCCCCTCACTCCAATCAAGCTCAACCCTGCCTTCCCTCCTGGAATGTCCAACCGGTTCTTGCATGGAGTCTGGCCCCTCCCTGACATGTATGCCTCACACTTCTACAAAGATGGAGTTATGCTAAACCGAGAGACAATTCAGACATGCGATCCCAACACTCCAATCGCGCCATGGGTGTATTTCCAAATCCGACACTTTCTAAGAGGTACTAATAGGGATTCAGCTGTCTCCAGACCCCTTACCCCGTTTGAGAATCTTTGTTCCCAAACGACAGCACAAAGCCATCTGGTTTCCACAATTCACAATATGCTCTTTACCTCGATTCCTTCTAGCTCAGGCAGTATGTGCTCAAGTTGGGAGAGGGACTTGCAAACAACATTTTCGGAGGAGCAGTGGGAAAAAATGTTCACATTAGCCCACAAATGCTCGCTTAATGTTTCAATTCAAGAGAATAGCTATAAGCTACTTGCACGCTGGTACAGGACTCCACAGCTCCTACATAGATACAACCCAGCTATACCTGAAACATGCAGGAGATGTTCCAGCGAGCCTGGTACCCTACTACATATTTGGTGGACCTGCCCAGCAGTGCAACAATTCTGGACCCAAGTGCATGACCTGACTGCCAAGATCTCCACATATCCCCTAGACTGTACTCCGGCACAATCCCTTCTCCATCACTCGACTCTACCAACGCACGTGTATCGGAAAACTCTTGTAACACATTTACTCAATGCTGCCAAAATGTGCATCCCCGCCCGGTGGAGATCTTCGTCCCCCCCCGACAATCCACGAATGGCTCTCCCGTGTCAACCACATTGCAGAAATAGAAGAGCTAATACAGATTGCCAAGGACTCTCCCTCCAAATTTTCCCACACATGGGCCACAAGGGACACATTTTAAAACCACGGAAGAATACGCGTCCATGACAACTTGTCGCTAGGCCACTCCCTGGTAGCCTGATCTGGACCCCAACCCGGGCTCCCGGGGGATCCGGTGGTGGAGACCTACGGGACCCATATGGAATTCATTGCCTATCTATCCCTCCCTCCCACCCTCCCTCCCCCTTTTCTGTTTTTTCTCTCTCTTCACCTCTTTCTCCCCCTCTTCCATACCCTCTCAAAAAAAAAAAAAAACTCTAAATTAAGATCAATAATACAACTATCAGTCACTTCCCTCATGCCAAGGTACTAGGTGTAATCCTAGACCAAGGATATGCAATTAGCGGACCTCCAGCTGTTGCAAAACTACAAGTCCCATCATGCCTCTGCCTCTGGGTGTCATGCTTGTGGCTGTCAGTCTTGCTATGCATCATGGGACTTGTAGTTCTGCAACAGCTGGAGGTCCGCTAATTGCATATCCCTGTCCTAGACTCTGACCTGTCCTTTCAGCCCCAAATCCAATCACTGTCTAAATCGTGCAGACTTCACCTCCAAAACATCTCCAAAATATGTCCCTTCCTAACCGCTGGCACCACTAAGCAACTTATTCACTCCCTTGTTATCGCTCGCCTGGACTATTGTAACTCCTTCCTAATTGGCCTACCTCTCCGCCAGCTATCCCCTCTTCAGTCTATCATGAATGCTGCTGCCAGACTCATCCACCTTACCAACAGTTCAGTGTCTGGCATTCCTCTCTGCCAATCCCTCCACTGGGTTCCCATTTTCCAAAGAATAAAATTCAAAACCCTGACCATAACATACAAAGCCCCAAACGAGATCACCAATATTATCTCCAAATATCACCCAAACCATCCTCTTCGCTCCTCCCAAGAGCTTTTGCTCTCTAGCTCCCTTGTCTCCAGGACTTCTCCAGAGCCTCTCTCATCCTCTAGAACGCTCTACCCCCAATCTATCCGCCTATCTCCTACTCTGTCCACCTTTAGGCGATCCCTGAAAACTCATCTCTTCCGGGAGGCCTATCCTTCCTCCAGCTAACAACGGAATCTTCTACTCCCATCATCAGTTCATCCCTCACAGGCCCTACCTTTTGTTTCACCAGCTCCTCCTTCTTAGATTGTAAGCTCGCAGGAGCAGGGCCCCTCTAACCCTCGTTTTAAATTGTACTGTTGCTGTATTTGCTCTCTTTATATATAAATCCTGTTTAATAATAATAATTAAAATAATTTTGTTTGTTAAAACCCTGCTCATCATGAACAACTGCCATTTTATAAAAATACTGTGATGGCTATGTTTATTTCTAAGGGTAATATGGTGACAACAATGGATCACACCTTCTTAAAGCAGACCTTGAGCCGAACATTACTCTCTTCATTATTCTCTTCCTACCCCCCATTTCCCCCTCACCCACCCCCCCCCCCCGTCGCCAGCATCTTACACAATCCATTCTAAGGGTGGACCATTTTTGTAGTACTTGCTTCACTTTCTCAATCCTTGCTTAGAATGACATTACCTTGACCTGCCAACAGCCACCTGGGATACATCACACATCCCAGGAGGCTACAGGACCAGTCTCAAAGCAGTCAGTAATCTTGCACATGTGCATTAAGGGGTCGTCTGAGTCATCAGAAAGTGCAGCTGGCTCTTGAATGCAAGATCGTGTCAGAGAAGTTTAAAAGCTCTACGAAGACTTGGATGCAAGGAAGACATTTTTATCTTCAGCTGCTCACTGTGCGATATATGCTTTTATTTGTTGATCACTACAATAAAGATTTTGGCATCCTTTCGGAGTGTGCAGCCATTCATCCATTTTTCCCTGTTGCTCTCAGAGATGAGCCACCGGGTGGGCACCTTTGCTTTGGAAGCAACACTAGACTTGCAGCACTCACACCTTGAGCAGTGTTGCCCCATCATTGGAAATGGAAGACCGTGCTAGACTTCATGGGCTAGCAAGTATGTGTTTGTTAAAAGTCAGCAGCTACAGTACTTGTAGCTGCTGGCTTTCCGTTTTCCCATACCCAGTTGATGTTCTGCATTGAAACAGCCACGTGTAGTCTCCATGGGAAGCCCATGTAACAGAATGAAAGTGCAGTAGCACAACTGGAAGACTGGCAGCACACTGTCTATAACAGAAAGTGCCTGAACAAGGATCTTTATAATAGGATCACCAGGTATTCTTTGAATTAAAGTTAGACGTTCAAATCAATTCTAAAAAAGCGTTTCAAATTATATTAGTACGTTTAAGATTTTTGTTGAGATTTTATTGATTGGGTTTACATATACTTCACTCTTCCAATTTTAAAGCTGGCTAGATAGGATAACATGTGCCTGATAAACCTAGTTGCATGACACACAGCATATTGCAGAAAGCTTTTTTTCTAATAGCTTTTTTTTTCAGCGGTTTACAAAATACCGCTGTATATACCCTTATTGAGAGCAAGATATTAATTGAAAGTTAATCTGAATCATAATGCAGGCAGAGCAAATGAGCTAGTGGACCTTTTATTTTAATTGGTACAGCTTATATCACTGCTTTTCTTCTTTTTTGGGTCTTGTTTGTAAAGGTTTAAAGGAGTTTACCTCTCAAATCTATTTTTTTTACTCATTTTAAAATCCACTTTTCCTGTTTGTAAAAGCTTGGTTGAGGACCTAATTTTTCTTTTCTATTTATACATTAATTTGTCAGTTTTGAGTGCCACTTCTTTTTAAAACTGCTTTTTACATACTTGATTGTGAAGTACAGTACACCCTTCTTAATGCAGAAGGTATCTACACATCTCACTTCATAGTTGGTAAGGTTGAATAAAGACACTAGTCCATCCAGTTCAACTTGTGTGGGTGTATGTGTATGTCAATGTCATTCCCATATCTCTGTATGTTGTGTTCACTAAGATTAACTTCCATCTCATATCCCAAAAATAAGATGTTATGCCTCATTTTAGAATAATGGACAAAAATACAAAGCTTTCCATTATGCCCCATGACCAACTGTGCATCTAGAACCACTGGTTTACAGCACAGATACAGTCTAATAATATAAAGCCACTTTTTTTCAAAATCACAGCTTTTATACAGCAGAGAAAGGAAAAAAAATGGAATCTGACCCTTACTGAAATTTAGAAGATACCTTTTTCATTTACACACATGCATAAGAGTTGGAAATTACATGTGCATTGCTTGCAGTTTGATATAGATTTAATTAAAGGATAAGTGCACTTTCAAGCTGATCTAACCAATGCCACCCGCCTCTTTAAGTTGATCTAACTAATGCCACCTCCCTATTCTGGCTGGAGACAAAGACAAATGAGCCCTATAGACTTCTATTTGGGCTCTACTCTGCAGGTGTGTCTAAGAAACAGAGGACTTGTGGCACAGGATGTAAACAATCCCTGGAGGTCCTGGTCATCAGATCGAATAGAGGCAAGTATGCATCTTTAGGGGAAAAAGGCTTAAAAGCAATCAACATTTTTAAGCAATAAGTTGAAAGTTCCCCACAAGAATAGAGATAGTATACTCACTGCTCTGGTGGCCCACATTTCTAAACTTTCCTTCATTGAGCTCTGCAGTCTCCATTTCTGCAGCATTTGACACATCCAGGGGTATCAGATGCTTGTGACTTTTGCCACACACTGTGGTTGACAGAACTCTACAGTGACATAGGGGTCAGAAGATGAAGCCACAGTGAGCAGAAGAAAACACAAGCACCTGACACTCATGGAAATATTGAATGCTGAAGACATTGGCGGAGGTTTCAACACTGGAGTGGAGAGGTAAGAGCACACAAGCCACTAAAGTACCAAAAATAATAGTTCTCCCGCAGAGAATTATCAGCTCCATATTTTAAGGACCTGCCAGGGTTGCTTGTATAGCAATTCTAATCAACAAGGAAATAGACTAAAAAAATAAAAATAAAAAGAAATTACCGTATACACACATATATAAATACACACAAACACACACATATACAGTATCACACAAGTGTGAGTACACCACTCGCATTTTTGTAAATATTTTATTATATCTTTTCATGTGACAACACTGAAGAAATGACACTTTGCTACAAGGTAAAGTAGTGAGTGTACCTAAACCCTAAGCCCTATTGAGCATCTGTGGGACATCCTCAAATGGAAGGTGGAGGAGCGCATGATCTCTAACATCCACCAGCTCCGTGATGTCGCAATGGAGGAGTGGAAGAGGACTCCAGTGGCAACCTGTGAAGCTCTGGTGAACTCCATGCCCAAGAGGGTTAAGGCATTGCTGGAAAATAATGGTGGCCACACAAAATAGACACTTTGGGCCCAATTTGGACATTTTAACTTAGGGGTGTACTTACTTTTGTCGCCAGCGGTTTAGACATTAATGGCTGTGTGTTGAGTTATTTTGAGGGGACAGCAAATTTACACTGTTATACAGGCTGTACACTCACTACTTTACATGAAGAGATAGAGTACAATATTTACAAAAATGTGAAGGGTGTACTCACTTTTGTGAGATACTGTGTGTGTGTGTGTGTATATATATATATATATATATATATATGAACAAAATAAGGGAAAGAGAAAATTGTTTTGTTTTTTTTACTTTATATGTATTGTAAATAATAATTTAAAATATGTATAAAGGGGTGAAATATAGCATAGCTAAAAGCAGCCAGATGAAATGTAAATAATTGGCAATTTAAACAGACTAGTCACGGTTACACAATTACATAGACTGCTGCTTCCCTTACCTGACAAGTGCCATCTTACACAGTTTGAATTACTTTTCAGCTATTGTACATCAGTGTTTGTAAGAAGCTATTAATTTAAGAATCTCCTTTACTGGCATTAGGTTGTGCAGGCTTTCTCAGAAATTAATAAGCGGAGATCAAGTTTAATAACTGGTCTTAGAAGAGGCATCAAAATCAAACAAGAGCCAATATGCGTTACAACAAACACAGGAAATGTATCAGTTACAAATGACACCGATAAGGATGGCTGCTTTCATTGCACTTTTGCTCATATATCATGGAAAATCACTGATACTATTAGTATTTCTAGACCCAAAACACAGTGCTTGTTCAGTTAAGAGGTATTAGGGTATAATGTATATGCTGTATTATTATTCCAGATGCAGCTAAATGAGTTAAACTGGGAAAAGATGAGATAGAATGCTCTCAAGATGGGAAAATGGGGGTTTTCCATAAAATAATCCCATTTCCTCCTAAGGAATCCCTACTGCTTATAGGTCGGCGTTTTGGCAAACCAGGAGCTGAGACTTTAGAGCAGCTACAACAACCACTTTGTTTTTAAAGGCACTCTAAAAATAAAATGATTTCTGCAAAGGATTTCAATCAGCCAACTATTCTAAAGAGTATGCTAAAAAAAAAAAAAAAAAAAAAAAAAAAAAAGCCTGTTCCATACTGATTGCGGGATTTTTTTTTTCAGGTAGCCTAAGGCCTCACACAGATGGACGTTTTCTGGCGTTATGCATTGGCGTTAGTGAGCGTCAGCGTCAATAGGCGTTTTTTTAAAAAAATCATCCCTCTGCTATTTTTCAACCTAAAAATGTCGGCGTCAAAAAACGCCGGTTAACGACGGTACTGTATTAATTGGCGTTGAGAAAATATTGTATTCCAGACCGTGCCACCATCCTAATATGCAAAGTAGTACACAATAAGGGATATACCCATATATAGAAATAAGTGGATTTTGTCGGCACACATGAGACTGATATTTCTTTAAAAATTACATATTTATTTGAGTCATATAAAATTCATAATAGTACATGTGGTATAAAAACACACAAAACAAAAACAAAAAAGGAGAAACAAGGGTCCCATAGAAGGGAACCCTACTAAGCTGCAAGTGATACAATTCCACACAAGGCAAAAGGATGATACATAATACCAAACTTATGAATACAACAGTGGAATAGTAGGATCGGTCTACGCGTTTCGCAACAAATGTGCTTCCTCTGGACCTTTTTCTTGCAGACTATAGATAAAAAATACATAAAATAAATGCCAAAATTGAAGATGCAAAACTTATATTTTTTATTGATACAATACCATCATAATATATGTTACAAGATGCTTATGAAGTAAGCCAGTGATGACAGATATGTAGCCCAAAAGGAAAATACTTCTTTACCTTTACTTTTTGTACGCCGACATCCCCATGTGAAGCTTCTGCGTCTCGGGCCAACCGTAATGGCGTCCGGCTTTTATCCCCCATTGCGCACTAAGTGGGCGGAGATAGGCGCAATGTGCGTTCCAACTCCACTCCTCTCCCCTCCCTCTCCCCCTCTTGGAGGCACTCTCCTTACACACGTCACGCCCTACGTTTGGGCATGCGCCGTGTGTTGGAACGCACGTTGCGCCGTGCGCATGACGTCACGGTCCAGTGACGCCTATCTCGACCCACTTGGTGCGGCGGCGACGCACGCAGCGCAATGGGGGATAAAAGCCGGACGCCATTACAGTCGGCCCGAGCGGCGGAAGCTTCACATGGGGATGTCGGCGTACAAAAAGTAAAGGTAAAAAGACGTCTTTTCCTTTTGGGCTATATATCTGTCTTCACTGGCTTACTTCATAAGCATCTTGTAACAATGTGGTGTTCATCTATATTTTAGGCCACATTGATACTAAGAGAGGTTAGCGACCAATATCAATATTCGGTTTCGTTTTGCTCCTCTCCCCCTAGAAAGATACAGCAGGGAGTTGGAGAGCAAATTTTTGCAGGTATGCTATTTGTAATCCTTATTTTGCTATATATTCCCATCGGATATATGCCCTCTCTTAAGGACATTTTTTCATATAATTTTACAATAATATTCCCTTTATATATATTTTTTTCTTTAGGGACACCCTTCTTTGGATGTCCAGTCTTTATATACTGGTGAAAAATCATTGGAGACTCCGATGATAGGTAGCCCACTAATACAGGTATTAACTATCCTTCTATTTATAACTTTACCCATACTCTTTAAATGGAAGAATCTCCCTTTTTGCATTATTGGTAACACTTTGTATACATACATTATTTTTAGAGACACCGTGAAAGCACATCCACTGAGCTGAATTTTAATCCCCTGTGTCCGCCCCCCTGACTTCATAGATTCCTATTTGGAAGCCTATAAGACCATAAGTAAGCATCTACCTATCTATCCATGCATATTTTACATATATTATGATGGTATTGTATCAATAAAAAATATAAGTTTTGCATCTTCAATTTTGGCATTTATTTTATGTATTTTTTATAGTCTGCAAGAAAAAGGTCCAGAGGAAGCACATTTGCTGCGAAACGCGTCGACCAATCCTACTATTCCACTGTTCTATTCATAAGTTTGGTATTATGTATCATCATTTTGCCTTGTGTGGAATTGTATCACTTGCAGCTTAGTAGGGTTCCCTTCTATGGGACCCTTGTTTCTCCTTTTTTGTTTTTGTTTTGTGTGTTTTTATACCACATGTACTATTATGAATTTTATATGACTCAAATAAATATGTATTTTTTTAAGAAATATCAGTCTCATGTGTGCCGACAAAATCCACTTCTTTCTATATTTGGGTATATCCCATATTGTGTACGTCTTTGCACATCAGTTGGCGTTAGTTGGCGTTTTGCAGCGTCGGCGTCAAAAAATTCCAAAACGTTACAGCCTCAGAATGCGCTGGCCGTGGGTTCTAGTTTCAGCTCACTAACGTCAACGCCATCTACAGCTCAATAACGTCTGCGTTTTTATGGGGCCATTGACTAACATGGAGAGCTGCAAAAAACGACAGAAAACACTGGCGTCAAAAAATGTCCATGTGTATGAGACCTAATAGTTTTAAGCTCACTTGGTGATGAAGGTACTTTTTTTAAATGTTTTTGTCATATTTGCAGTATAAAAGGTTATATGTTCCAAAATAAAGCAGAAGTGAACTACTAACTCAACCAGCATAACTGCATGACTGTAAAGTGCAAAAATGAAACACTATACATGAGAATTTTATTTCAATAGACCATAAAAAACATGCATTTCTCAAAACATACATTTCTAGAAATGGAAAATAAGATATAACACAAACAACCCTTACACAGAATTTGTCTATCATCAAAGCTTGTGAATATACAGTATGTACAGTATCTCACAAAAGTGAGTACATCCCTCATATTTTTGTAAATATTGTATTATATCTTTTCATGTGACCACACTGAAGAAATGACACTTTGCTACAATGTAAAGTAGTGAGTGTACAGCTTGTATAACAGTGTAAATTTGCTGTCCCCTCAAAATAACTCAACACACAGCTATTAATGTCTAAACCGCTGGCGACAAAACTCAGTACACCCCTAAGTGAAAATGTCCAAATTGGGCCCAAAGTGTCAATATTTTGTGTGGCCACCATTGTTTTCCAGCATTGCCTTAACCCTCTTTGGCAAGGAGTTCACCAGAGCTTCACAAGTTGCCACTGGAGTCCTCTTCCACTCCTCCATGGCGACATCATGGAGCTGGTGGATGTTAGAGACCTTTCATTTGAGGATGTCCCACAGATGCTTAATAGGGTTTAGGTTTGGAGACATGCTTGGCCAGTCCATCACCTTTATCTTTAGCTTCTTTAGCAAGGCAGTGGTTGTCTTGTAGGTGTGTTTGGGGTCGTTATGTTGGAATACTGCCCTGTGGCCCAGGCTCCATAGGGAGGGATTAATGCTCTGCTTCAGTATGTCACTGTACATGTTGAAATTCATGGTTCCCTCAAGGACTGTAGCTCCCCAGTGCCGGCAGCACTCATGCAGCCCCAGACCATGACACTCCCACAACCACATTTGATTGTAGGCAAGACACACTTGTCTTTGTACTCCTCACCTAGTTGCTGCCACACACACACTCGACACCATCTGAACTAAATAATTTTATCTTGGTCTCATCAGACCACAGGGCATGGTTTCAGTAATCCATGTCCTTACTCTGCTTGTCTTCTGCAAACTGTTTGTGAGCTTTCTTGTGCATCATCTTTAGAAGAGGCTCCCTTCTGGGATGACAGCCATGCACACCAATTTGATGCAGTGTGCAGAGTATGGTCTGAGCACTGACAGGGTGACCCCCACCCCTTCAACCTCTGCAGCAATGCTGGCAGCACTCATACATCTACTTCCCAAAGACAACCTCTGGATATGACGCTAAGCATGTGCACTCAACTTCTTTGGTTGACCATGGCGAGGCCTGTTCTGATTGGAAACTGTCCTGTTAAACCGCTGTACGGCCACCATGCCGCAGCTCAGTTACAGGGTCTTGGCAATCTTCTAATAGCCTAGGCCATCTTTATGTAGAGCAACAATTCTTTTTTTCAGATCCTCAGAGAGTTCTTTGCCATGAGGTGCCATGTTGAACTTTAAGTGACCAGTATGGGAGAGTGAGAGCGATAACACCAAATTTAACACACCTGCTCCCCATTCACACCTGAGACCTTGTAACACTAACGAGTCACATGATACCGTGGAGGGAAATTGGCTAATTGGGCCCATTTTTGACATTTTTACTTAGGGATGTACTCACTTTTGTTGCCAGCAGTTTAGACATTAATGTCTATGTGTTGAAATATTTTAAGGGGACAGCAAATTTACACTGTTATACAAGCTGTACACTTACTACTTTACATTGTAGCAAAGTGTAATTTCTTCAGTGTTATCACGTGAAAAGATATAATAAAACATTTACAAAAAAGTGATGGGTGTACTCACTTTTGTGAGATACTGTATGTATATATATATATATATATACACATACACACACACACACACACGTATACACACATATACATTTATACACTATATTACCAAAATTATTGGGACACCTGCCTTTATACGCACATGAACTTTAATGGCATCTCAGTCTTAGTCCGTAGGGTTCAATATTGAGTTGGCCCTCCCTTTGCAACTCTTCTGGGAAGGCTGTCCACAAGGTTTAGGAGTGTGTCTATGGGAATGTTTAACCATTCTTCCAGAAGCGGATTTGTGAGGTCAGGCACTGACTGATGTGGACGAGAAGGCCTGGCTCTCAGTCTCCTCTCTAATTCATCCCAAAGGTGTTCCTTCAGGTTGAGGTTAGGACTCTGTGCAGGCCAGTCACGTTCCTCCACCCCAAACTCACTCATCCATGTTTTTATGGACCTTGCTTTGTGCACTGGTGTGCAGCCATGTTGGAACAGGAAGGGGCACATAAACTGTTCCCACAAAGTTGGGAGTATAAAATTGTTCAAAATGTCTTGGTATGTTGACGCCTGAAGAGTTCCCTTCACTGGAACCAAGGGGCTAAGCCCAACCCCTGAAAGACAACCCCACACCATAATCCCCCATCCACCAATGATTTGGACCAGTGCACAAAGCAAAGTCCATAAAGACACAGATGAGCAAGTTTTGGGGGGAGGAACTTGACTGGCCTGCAGAGTCCTGACCTTAACCTGATAGAACACCTTTGGGATGACTTCGAGCAGAGACTGCGAGCCAGGCCTTCTTGTCCACAACAATGCTTAACCTCACAAATGCGTTTCTGGAAGAATGGCCAAACATTCCCATAGACACACTCTAAAAACTTGTGGACAGCCTTCCCAGATGAGTTGAAGCTGTTATAGCTGCAAAGGGTGGGTCAACTCAATATTAAACCCTACGGACAAAGACTGGGATGCCATTAAAGTTCATGTGCGTGTAAAGGCAGGTGTCCCAATACTTTTGGTAATATAGTGTATATTATTAGTGCCCTCTATGTTCTAACTGCATTCATTGTGATTTGTTCTTTAATGTAAAAACTTCTACCCTCCAGGAATCGAGTGACGTATTCAGGATTTGTGTCCCAATTTCCTAGTTACTCCACAATTATTGCCCAGTCTTCAAATATTTTCAAAGTTTTTATCTTTAGTACTGTACAGTCTTAATCATAAAATAAAACCATAAACTGCACAAACAATAAAGTACAGCCCTGCAATCTCAGTAAAAATCTCAGATCTTTTGTAAAACAACCACTATCACCATGTTATAATTATGAGATTTCAAACTTTTCTTCTGCAATATGCTCAAATGTCATTTGGCAAGGAATTGTATGCAAATTTCTGTCCTGTAAACATCATAATTCTGCAGCTATTGGTGTTGTACAGTGTTTCACTGTGCCACAGCTATACTAAACTTGCTACCAGACCAACTGACCATACTAATGAAAGAATGTGACCCAAGGATCTATTCCTTTTAGGGGATTTATTACCCTTTGCTTACAGGTTCAGTGACTCTATAGTTATATCCCTAGCTATGAATCTTTATCCAGATGTCCCAGAGCCCCATTACAGGGTTCCACGATGACCTCTTTATTAAGAATCAGTAGCGTGCTCAAAAATGTATGACGACTGGCGTGGTGCCATATGATCAGGTCCACACATAAATTTTTGGCATGAATAAATGAAACATGTTGATGACAAGAGTTTGTAAACCTGTGACTTTCTTTTATTATTCATTGTGGGGTTAATTTGCCTTTACCGATTCACTTATCCTGCAACCCTTCCCTTCCTAAGTCCTACGGGCTCTTTTATCCTGCAGTCTTCCCTTCCTATGATATATGGGCTTACTTACCCTGCAACCCTTCCCTTCCAAGAAGCTACGGGGGCTCACTTCTCCTGCAACCCTTCCCTTCCTACAGTCTATGGGCTTTCTTATCCTGGAACCCTTGTCTTGTTAAGAGCTACGGGCTCAATTACCTGCTACCCTTCCCTTCCCAAGAGCTAAAGGCTCATGTATCCTGCAACCCTTCCCTTCCTATGAGCTACCGGCTTGCGTATCCTGCAAGCCTTCACTTCATATGAGCTACATACTTACTTATCCTAAAGCCCTTCCTTCCTAAGACATATGGGCTCATTTATTCTACCAACATTACTTCACTTAGAGCTACAGGCTAATTTATCTTGCAGCCCTTCCTTCTTCTTTCCTAAGACCCATGGGCTCACATATCCTGCTGCCCTTCCTTTCATAAGAGCTAGGGCTCACCTATCTTGCAGCACTTAACTTTAGAAGTGCTATAGACTCACTTATTCTGCAGCCATTCCCTTCCTAAGAGCTACAGGTTCACTTATCCTGCAACCCTTCCCTTCCGAAGAGCTTACTTATCCTGCAACCTTCTCTTCATAAGAGATCCGGGATCATTTATTCTGCAACCATTCCCTCCCTTAGAACTTTAGGCTTATTTATCTGTAACCCTCTCTTCCTAAGCGCAACAGGCTCACTTATTTGGCAGTCCTTGCTTTCTAATACCTGCAGGTTCACTTATCCTGCAACCCTTCCCTTCCGAAGAGCTTACTTATCCTGCAACCTTCTCTTCATAAGAGATACGGGATCATTTATTCTGCAACCATTCCCTCCCTTAGAATTTCAGGCTTATTTATCTGTAATCCTCTCTTCCTAAGCGCAACATGCTCACTTATTTGGCAGTCCTTGCTTCCTAATAACTGCAGGTTCACTTATCCTGCAACCCTTCCCTTCCGAAGAGCTTACTTATCCTGCAACCTTCTCTTCATAAGAGATAAGGGATAATTTATTCTGCAACCATTCCCCCCCTTAGAACTACAGGTTTATTTATCTGTAACTCTCTTCCTAAGAGCAACAGGCTCCCTTATTTGGCAGTACTTGCTTCTTAATAACTGCAGGTTCACTTATTCTGTAGCCCTCCAATTCTAAGACCATTGGACTCACATATCCTTCAGCCCAGTCCACCCCTTCATAATAGGGCTCACCTATCCTGCAGCCTTTCCCATCCTATAAGCTAGGGGTTACTTATTCTGCAGCCATATGTTCCTTACAGGAGAGAGCTACAGGCTTACTTACCCTTACACTTTTTCTATTTCCATCAAGCATATGGCTAACCATTAGAATGATATCAGTGTCTACATTGCTTGCGCAGTAAAAAAAAAAAAACACTTCTTTGACAGAAGTGACAGGCAACCCAAAAGAATTAAAAAAAAAATAAAAGTAAACAACTTTCTTCAAATAAATTAGAAAAAAATCATTATTCAACGGGTCAATTTATAGCAAGCATAAAATATAGGTGTCATACAATGTAAAAACTATAGCTAGACAAAAGTACAGTCCACTACAATGGCTTGTGCTTTTGCTGCTGGCAACTGAACAAATGTGTCTAAAAATCTAAACAAAGACGTAATTCTGAAAAAAAAAAAAAAAAGAAGTATTTATTGGATTTTATGAGGCCCATTATTACACACATTTTGAAAACACAGCCAACAGACATTGGTTCATTTTTTCTGGCCAGCTGCTTTCAAAATAAGTGAAGGGAAGATATATTGCATACCCACTGCAAGACAGAAGTGCACAATACTCATCTCGACAGTTAACTCCTATTTAGAAATGATTTTCCATCTTGAACAGGAGAGTACCAAGTGCTCTTTATAATCACATAAATGGCTTCGCTCTCTTTAAGTGCTCTCTCTCTCTTAGATCAACTAAGAGCTGTCATGAGCAGAAAGTATTACTCATTGCACTCTGGTTTTCCCTTGAACTCCAGTTCATACCTTGCCTTTACCAACCAACTATAGAGTTTTTAGAGGCCAACCGTCTCAGGTAACACATTAATCAATTAACAATTTTCTTTATGCAGCTATTATGAGGTTTTACACTGCTTATAAAAAGATTTTTGTAAAATAATTTACTGAGTGTGTCTCCTATGCCTATAGCACTGAAAAAAACAATAGGGAGATAGACAGATAAGTATCTGATATAAGGGTACCTAGTATTAAAGCAGCAAACACTACAACTACATAAACAGAATTGGATTAACATTGTAGTAGCATCAGTGATGACATAAAAGTATATATAAAATAAAAAAAATAATAAAATATTGTAGCTAAATAGTCCTTTAGGGCTTATTTATACTTCAGGTTGGTCGGATGTTAAAAATGCACAGTTGAGTCACATTTTTAGCTCCCCTCTTTAAGCTGCAAAGGCAGAGAATGGGAGTATACACACGTCACAATCTCTTGCTCCACGTCCAATGCAAAAAATAGCACTCCAGTCAGTGGGAAAATACCGTCTGTTGGTTAAAACAGGTGGTTAAGAGGTGTTGAAACTTAGTCTAAGGCTGGCTATACATTATACAATTTGCTGTACACTTTTCTTTAGATTTACCTTCAACTATGTAGTGCAAGGGCCTGCCTAATTGAATACAATTGAAAATGTTGTTTAGTTTTGACCTCCTATTACAGGTGGTCCCCAGGTTACAAACAAGATAGGGACTGTAGGTTTGTTCTTAAGTTGAATTTGTTTGCAAGTCAGAACAGGTACATTTTTGTGTAGCTTCAGCCAAAGGAACTATGTTTAAGCTTTTTGGATAGCACAGGGAAGGGGTAGCACCCCTGTAATGTTTGTTTTGCTGTCCATGTTTCTGTTCAGATCATCTCACCTCACTTCCTGTCCCAATGATAATTGGATTTTGAAAATGTTGGGTTGTTGTAGAAACAAGGATTGGTGATAAAGCTTCAGTGGAGACACCTTTTTTCCCATAATAACTTACAGGAGTGAATTTCCCTTCCTAGGGGTTGATTTCCTCTCACTTCCTGTTGTCTACCTCTTTTTGTTAGTAGGAGTCATTTGTAAGTCGGATGTTTGTAACTGTTTGTAACCGCCTGTATATGGTTTTTGGTAAATTTAAAAGAAAGTTGAACATGTATGGCCTGCCTTAGGCCTTGGTCACATCATGGTTCAGAGAATCAGGAATCTGCAACGTGTATGCATTTTTCTGCATGGGGAAAAAAAAACCTAACGTGACAACATTAGTGTGATAGGGCACATAATTGACGTGCATGAAAACTGATGTCAACGTCCATAAAAACTGACTGAAACACACATGAAAACTGATGTAAACTGAACATCTTCATGGTTTTCCCATCAGTTTTCATGCAGGTATAGTGTGAACGAACCCTTAAAGTGGCGTAAGTTTTCTCTTTTTAAAGTGGAACTAAACCCTCGTTTTCAGCCAAGGAAGCTGCCATCTTAGCCTCTGATCTTCAACTGCCATGATGTTGCACATGTGATCAGTTATGACACCAGCCATTGGATGGTTTGACAGTTTGGTTGAGAGCACAAGCAAGTGGGACAGTTACATTTCTGGCATGTGTCGGAATGTAACTTTTTTGAAACTTAAATCGATGGGTTTAGTTCCTCTTTAAGGCCAAGTGCAACTTCTGCTAGTCCAGAAAATACCTATTGATCCTGTCAAAAATCTTGTCTTGGTAACTTCCTGTGGAACTGAACTGAAATCTTAACGTTATCAGATTTCTCAGCTATCATATATGAAGGACAAAACATCTCCTCTCTATGTAATATAAATGAGGAAAAGGGTAGGAGACTGTACTGCAAATCAGGAGAGCAGTTTTGGGGACAATGCCGCTCCTCCATAGTTACAGTACAATCAGTGAGTATTGTCACTCTAAGTCAGGGGTCAGCAACCTTTTTCCATGTAAGGGCCAGATTCCATGTATGAAGAGCTACATTCACCTGTTAATAAATGAAGACAATCTGGAACCCTTTACATTACACAGCCTCGCACCTCTGGACCCCTTTATATCACACAACCCCCCCACCCCCCCAACACACTATATTTCCCCAGGTCTCCACGCTCCGACACATTACATTTCCCAAGGTCTAACAGAAGTAAATAATTGTCCACTTACATCGAGAAGTATGTACCTTAGACCGGGAATGTACCTTTTTCCAACGACTGGGGACTGAATCTCACTGTTATGAGTGACTAACATGACATTGATACCTCCTCGCCGTAACAGGGGTTTTGACGAGAGGACTAAACGTCATGTCAGAGGATGGGAAAAGGAGTAAATATAATGTATCTCTCCTCTACAAAACAGGAAGTATATACTATCGACTCTTTAGACTATTGCAATTCTAAAGTCAAGTCA
>BLSH010190650.1:1692532-1708440 GCA_018402905.1 Glandirana rugosa
CTATTACCATGGTGATCATGCATAGAACCCAGGATGGAGTATACGATGGGCGGACGGACATGGATACGTGGACTCTACTTTTTCCTTCTATCCTTTCTCACTTTCCCACTTTTCTCTGACTTCATTCTTTCTTCTTCAAAAGTATGTTCGGATTACGAATGGTTTCGAGTTGCTGTCCTCTTACAATAGGTTTGCCAAAATATAAACTATACCCATTTAACATCTGTGAATGGAGATAAAGTACACCCTAGTCAGCTGTTATAATTATTGAATCTTGAATGCTCATTACGCACCCATCTGCCGGCTGGTTCTCATGTTGGGCACAGATTAGTCCCCATTGGGGTGCCCTACATGAACAATGCTGGTTGAATGGGACACTAGCACTACTTGTTGCCTTTATGTACCAGTTAAGAAACACAGCGACTTCTTTGTAAACTTGCAAACTTAATTTAGTACGTATGCTTGCTACAGTTTCTCGACACCCAACAATGTTTTTCTTTTGTTCCTGTAACAATGTGAAACCTTGAATAAAATCTTTAAACCGAAATATGTTCAATGAGAGCTTTTTATGAAAAGCAACATTGGGTATAAGATTTAACATTAAAAAATTTAAATGAGAGTAATAACTGTTTATATAGAAACTTGTAAAACTAATTTGACAAAAAAAAAAAAAAAATACCACGCAAAACATACAACCACTTACCTACAGAATAAAACAGATTACCATTAAACAATAAGGGTCTTTCACATGGACGGACCAATCAGGTCTGCCTGTCAGTTTTTCAGGTGGACCCAATTGCAGGGATAGGCAACCTTGGTCCTCCAACTGTGGTGAAACTACAAGTCCCATGATACATTGCAAGACCCTGACAATCACAGGCATGACTCCTAGAGGCAGAGGCATGATGGGATTTGTAGTTTCACCACAGCTGGAGTACCGAGGTTGTCTACCCCTGCCCAATTGGACCATCCATTGTTCTCTATAGAGCGGTGGAGGTCAATGGACATGTGTCTGTTGACACCCGTCAACATCTGATCCTGTCTGCTAAAAACAGATGTATGGGGATTCGCTCCCCATCCATCTGGCGGACCGGGTGACAGTTGGATGGAAACAGACAGGCAGTCCCATCATCTGCCTGCTCAAGGTTGACCAGCGGAGAGATCCCCTGCTGAGCTTGCGGACACCACCAGTGTGAAAGGGGCCTAAATGTGTTCATTGTGCTTTCCTTTGAACCAATTTTATCGCTCTCAGATACCCGATGAAAAATTTCAGAGCTTAGGGTTGTAGTAATGAAATGCTAATTTGCCACTTTCAGTAGAGTTTATGAATAACTGTTGAAAGTTTTTTATTGCATCTGTGCCCCCACTAGGGAGATTTACTTTCTTTTTGTCTTGGTGAATATTGTCGCTGGTACTCAGGTGACTGGCAATATAACATTTTGAGTTGTCACCAGAATAGAAACAGAGGGAAATATTCTAACAGATGCATATGTTCTGGTGGCAACTGTCTAAGAAGGGATTTCGTCACACTTTCTAGAACTTTTTCTTTTCTTCGAAAACAAAAAAAATTTTTAGCTTTAGATACTAGGAGTGTTCGTTCACACTAGCTCCTACGGCTAATGCCTGTTTGAGATCTACCAGGGGGCCATGAGCTTTCTGCCATGCGTGTTTCAGCACGACACCGTTTACTTTTTTTTTTTTTACCTTTAAATGAAGTGTCAAATAGGGGCTGATTTACTAAAACTGAAGAGTCCAAAATCTGGTGTAGCTTCCATTTTTTTTTTTTGGTCAAAGCCTAATTGAACATGCTGAAATTCAGAAGCGGATTGGTTACTATGTTTAGCTGAACCAGATTCTAAATGCTACAGTTTTAGTAAATCTCCTTCATAGAGACACTTCATTCATCTCTTTGTACAGCAGTGTGAGGACATGCTCTGTGACCCAGTGTGCTGTCTAAAAAGGTCTTCATTTTACTGCACTGCACCATACACTATACCAGTACTGTGGTATGAACAGGGTACATTCCCTCTTGGCACACTTTGGACATTTTCCACATCTTTATTCTTTATTGTAAATCAGAAGAATGCCAGAATTTCTACATTTAAAGTTGGATTTTTTTCTGGGATGATGGTGTCAATAAGATGTCCGCATATTGGTCATCACCTTAAAATAATAAATGCACATATTTTGCAGAAAAAAGTGTATTTATTATTTTCTCCCACAGGAGCCTGCAGATCCACGGATTATGCCTGCAATGTCAGGCTCCTGCAGACAAGCCCTACAGTTTCCAGCCCATACCTCAAGAACATTTCACTCTGAAAACAAATGCAGCTTGTAGTGCAGATTTCTGGAAGATTAGAATGTTTTTGCTTGGAATGTGCATATGATAATGCTTGACATGCAGCATGCTATCTAGTAAACAGTAGACTGAAAGCTTCACCATTTAGTGTTTGGGATCACAATACAGGTCTTGGAAAATTGGTAAAATGTAGAACAGTAGACTGAAAGCTTCACCATTTAGTGTTTGGGATCACAATACAGGTCTTGGAAAATTGGTAAAATGTAGAATACATAAACAATAGACTGAAAGCTTCACCATTCAGGCCAGATTTAGACTGTTGAACTGTGGCAACATGGTGTTACTACAAACACGCATTGGTGCACTGCTGTGCCATTTATTTTTAATGCCCCAATGCATCTGTGTTGCAGTACACTACCATGAATGGTGTTGTAAAGAGACTTATTTTTTCTTAATATGTATTGGTGCATTAGGCAGCCCATTCAAATGTTTAGCCCTTCCAGTTTTTACCTTGGACTTTCCATGTACTAAAGAGCACCCCCCCCCCTCTTTGTTTTAGGGAAGAGGTATTCTGTAGTCCTAATATGCTTCCTGTCATAAAGTGGTAAAGTGTTACTTTCTAGGATTATCAGGTGATATAAAGGGCTTTGTACAGAACGGCTGCAATCCTCCTTTTCTGTGGTCCCCTGGCAGTACTCCTGGCTCGTTCTCCTCATCGGGTGCCCCCAAAGAAAGCCAATTTTCATGGGGGCACCCATACAGGCGTGCTCCTGAGTCCTGCTGCTTCGTCCATTGACACAGACAGCAGGACTCAGCCCCATCTGCGGCTCACGTGTCACCGGATTTGATTGACAACGGGAGCCAATGGCTCCCGCTGCTATCAATCTATCCAATGAGGACCCAAGACAGCAGCTGGAGCTGCCAGGCTTGTGCTCGTCGCTGGTACGATCAGGTTCAGGTAAGAAAAAGGGGGGCTCTGGATGGCAGCTGCAGCACAGCAGGTTTTTCACCTTAATGCATAGAATGCATTAAGGTGAAAAAAATTGAGCGTTTACAACTCCTCTAAGAGTGAAGAATTGTATCAAAGGTGCAAAACCAATACAGTTACAATTTGTGATTATATATTGAGCCTTTTTTCCCCACTAGAGCTAAAATGTTTTAGTGAATTTGATTGTTTCAACATTATAGTATATCCATGTTAGAGCGACTCAAGGACACTTCTCATGGTAAAAGTTCCGGCATTTAAACTTAAAGAAGAAACCTGTTCATTCTATAGTTTTTCCATATACTGTGCCTGTGCCATTTAATAGACACAACTACATTATCTTCAAAAATCTATTTTTTTTTTTTTTTTAAATGGAGTTACATCAACTGTTAAAAAAGGCCTAAAAAAACAAGAAATATTATCCAGATATGTGCACTGTCGGCAGTTAAATAAGTTGGAACACCATCAGTATAGTAATATAAATAGCAGGCAAAGCTCTTTGAAATCTTGTGTACAGTTAATGTCAGTTCTCTTGAGCAGATGCTTAAAAATGGCTGAGGAAAGCATTCAAGAAGGCTTAGTCACTTTGTGGTGGCTTTTAGATTTTTGCCTTTATTCCAGGCTTAAACAAAGTTCAGTGGGGCATCTAACTGTCTCGGCGGCAAATTACAGTTTGCTCTAAAATAGAACGCATGCACAACATGTTCCCAAAGCTGCGGGGAGGGAAATCTATTCACTGGAAATTGAAGGCTTGGTGAGTCAATAATCTTCTTTCCCACAGTAACAATTTTTAGTTAAAATTTCCTGACCCAAACAAAGGAAAACAGCATTGTTCATCTTTACAGTACTGTGGCAAAACACTAGAAACATGGGCAGGAAAATATATATACTGTACATTTTCATATTCCAGCTACTGTACTTCTATCTTCTTTATTCAACCCTTATTGAAAGAATAACACAGGTGGTATTACCTTTCCTAGGGAGATTTTACTTCTCCTCTGAACTCGTCTACCTTCAGCAACCTTTCTTTCAGAAAACAGCCTCACGTTGGGATAATTTTCTACTTACGGAGTACATCTTTGCTACTTTTCAGTTTCAGTGGAAAAAAAACATAACTACAGTAACAGAAATGGTGCATTTTGTGTCAAGTCACATTGACACATAACTGTACCATCTGTATTGATCTAGTGTGCAGATTTCGTTATAATATATGATGCCCTCCACATACACACACACCAACATACACACTCTTACATTGCCTTGCCCCTCTTATTAGCACTGACACAGTCATCAAAACATGTCAAGTTCCATAGGGTAGCTCTTCTCCTGCTCAGCTATCCTAGTGATCCTTTCATTCTATCAAGTGACTTGTAATGTTATCTTCAGAATGGGTTTAAATCTGAAATGTATTTTTGTATTGGCAAGGACTGTCTATAGTGACTGAGGGGACAGAAGATAGTGATGTGGGTTTTCCAGGAGGTTAAGATAGTCAAGGTCTGTTGGGCCTATGACAGCACCCTAGCTGCTCACTGCTGCCGAGACAGGTCTGGATGTTGGCTTAGTGAAATGTATGTGGTAGATGAGAAGCTCCCAGTAGGCATCAATGTTAAAATAGCAGGACAGTATTTTTTTTTTTTATGCTTAGCCTGCCCTTTAGTCTGGGGTGGTAGCATGGATGAATGAATCTCCTGCCACAAGCTATTGTATTCTGACAGCCAGCACTGCAAGATGTCAAAGTGAGCAAACAGTGCCTGCATTTGACTGGATGCATGTGCTGTTTGACCAGCAATTTTCCACTTGCCATCTTCTAAAAAAGTCATTTGAAAATTAGATTTTTGTCAATCCAGGTGCTACCGACAGATCCACCTACAGAGCGATTTTCAGGTTATTCAACATTAGCTACCATTTTACAAGGGATGCCAGCAGCATTGAGGAGGGAAGTTTAGCAAGCAGCACTTAGGCACACATAGAGAAAGGTGCAAACTGGACAGCCTGGACCCAAAGGACTTGGAGTTGACACAGGTCTTGCAGGATTTGACATAAGAGGTGTCCTTGGGGAGGGTAGACCATCATAGGTTTCGACAAACCAAAGAGTATATTGGCAAGGGCCTTTTTGGTGTCTTGCTCTTCAGGTAGAACCTTGAGCCTGAGGTGTAGCAGAACAAATGATTTACCTAAAGGAAAATGAATTGGGAAGTTGAACTGTGCCTCAGATCTAGAAATTAGAAAGGTCAGGGTAAAGTAGTCATGATTTCAGCAGAAGGCAGGATACTGTGGATTTTGGAGGAATTCATAGAACAAGGTTTGAAGCTACATGAAAAGGAATTTGCTTTGGTGCTCTTAGAGTCCTAGCGATAACTAAGAACAATGTCAAAACGGGTCAAAAAGAAGACAAAACTAGCAATCCTGTCAGGAGTATCACTGTCTCAATATACTCTAAGTTCTTGTGGTCATTGTAGACCACACATGAATGGCAAGCTCCTTTCAGCTAATGCCACTATTTCTCCAAGACCCACTTGACAGTCAAAAATTCACAATTTCCAAGTTTGTAGCCGAGTTCCAAACTGGAGATTTTCCAGAAATAAATAGGCACACAGATGCAGTAGATAGAAGGAATTCCAGTACAAATGCTGTCTTAAGTCTTTGAAATGGCAAGATGGCCTTCAGAGGCCAAAGAGCAGGGTTAGCTCACAATTCGGCTAGTGCTGTAGAGAGCACAATGATGGAAATGTTCTTAATAAGTTTATTAAAAAAGCTTACAAAGCCCAGGAAACATCAGATTGCTTTCAGTTCTGTATGCTGGTATTATGAGTGATGGTCTGTATTTTGGTGGTATCCATAGCAGTGCCATAATAAAAAATAAGGTAACTCTGGAAGGACACTTTGTTACATTTAAGGTTCAGTTGGAAATTTTGGCATACATGAAATGTTGTTTAAATTTGCTGCGGTCATGGATCAAGTAAGGGCAGGTGGACACCAGTAGACAATTCAGAGGCAGGCAAGGGCCAGGGCAGGCAGCAGATAGTAGAGTAATCCAGAGTCAGGCAAAGGATCAGAACTGTAGACTAGTACAGGGAACTTGGCACAAGCCCTGAGCCCCTGGGGTGTCGAAGTTTTAATAAATTACCTGAGGCGCTGCCTGCCAATGGGAGTGGGGAAGGCATTGCTGCCAGAGCTGAATCTGTTGCCTGGAAACAAAATCTACAGGCTGGGGGGATGTTGCCATTAGCCAATCAGAGTGGTGGAGGTGTTGCAGGTCTAATTGGGCCTGTTTTTTGGCAATGGATGTTTAGCCGGGGGGGGGGGGGGGTGGTTCCTCTGGCTGCAATGGGAAGGCCGAGTTGAGGATAAGACAGGCATAATGGGATCATGTAAAAGTGATAAGTGACCAACTCTGCTAAGAGTTGCAAAACAGTATCTTTAGCAGTGCAAATGTACGCTTACATTTGTAAGGTTTATGATAAAAAGGGATAGTATAGTCCAAAACTTTTCTCAGAATGCCGCTTCAGAGCACATTGCTGGATATTCCCACATGAGCAGCATATGACAAAGTTCATATGATGTTAATAGGCTGGTATTGTCGGCCACTATATTCCAACTAAGTGGATCTAAATCACCATTAAATATTCCTCAAGGAATTGATGCTCATACTAAGCAAGGAGCAACTGGTCCCATTGGAATATATTGAGTATTTATATAATGCATATTAACATCATATGAACTTTGTTATATGCGATCCCCGAGGAATAGAGAGCAGAAGTGGTATTCTGAGAAAAGTTTGCTCATAAACAGAGCAAACATAACCGTGTCTGAAAAGCAAACAGCAGATACTCGTTTTAGTTTTAAATAATTGACATATTCTTTAAATTCTTATTTTTATTCTTCTTTATATGAGAGTTTTGGCTTTTATAAATTGCTAGTAGAGGGTAGCAGGTAATACATAGTTTTAAAGACAGTTGGGTTTATTTAATAAGGGTAAATAGACTGTGCACTTTGCAAGTGCAGTTGCACGCTGCAAATGAATTTGCTCCAGAGCTTAGTAAAAGAGCGGCAACTTCACTTTGCAAAGAATACCCAAACACATGCAAAAAAACAAAAATGAAACAAAAACAGCGTTTTTTGCTTGCATATGATTGAATGGTGGAAGTTAGCAGAGCTTCTCCTCAGTTGCTAAGCTCTGGGGCAACTGCACTTGCAAAGTGCACATTCTATTTACCTTTAGTAAATCAAACCCTATGAGTAATATAAAATGTGTTGGCTAACTTTAGTAGTCCATAACATTTTTATGTGGACAACATTTTGTATATATCTGTGTGTATTTACCCTAAGGATATTGTAGTTTAAAAAGAACACTGGTAACCAGAAATACAACTCCTGTTTAAGGGATCAATAAAGTAAAAGGGATTTGCTCCAAAATTACTGTTTGCCCCTTATACTATTAGCACTAAACCCCCCACCGTGGGGTCAACATTCATTGTTCTGGTTGCGCTAAACTCATGAAAGGTGACAAAATGGTCTACAGGCTACAAAAAAATCATTGCTATTTCCTTTGTCTTCATACATAAGCTTAGTAAGTTAGTAAGGTGAATATTAATTTTTTTCATATTGAGAATTTTAACACACATTGTAAATGTTAAATGGAAATCCATTTAATGGAATATTTAGCACAGAAACAGACACTGCAAGAGCTCTGCAGGCTGGTGCCTTATCATTCGTATCTATCACTTTCTACCCTGCTTATTACAGTTGTTGGAAAGGTAATGGCCAATGCTTTTGTTAAACAAGATCTGCTTTCAGGAAAACGTCTCAGACCACCAGGTTGGCAAAGAATCATCTGAATGTGTTATACTATGTCATTTTGTGCATTAATCCCATGTTCCATTCTTAACAAACAAAAGCTGAGCCTGTACAATTTATGAATCAAAAAGCTTCTGGGAAGAAAAATGCATTTGAAAAACAAATCTGAAGCAGAAATAAAACTTACTGGTAAGCTTGATGGCCTCTCTTGTTGTATTATACTCAAGTCTTCATGGTTAGTCTTTCCAGGAGCCATTGGAGGAGGTTGCGTCCTGTTTCCATAGCTTTCTGGAGGAACATCCTGAACACACAAAAAAGTCAAATATATATTATGTGTGGCATAATTATATTTGCTGCTCCAACAGTCATCATTAGGTAATCCCCAAAAAAGCCTTTGCAGGAAATATGATTTATTATTGAGAATATCGGTTGTAGCTAAAAAAAATTGCAAAGCAATTTTACGCTGTGAAAAAGCATTTGCATTTGTGCTGTGTAAATAAGGGCAAAAAATTCAATTGATACTAGACTATTTCCTGTGCTGTCTCTCTCCGTAGCAATATACTCTCCCCAGGCTTCTAAGTTGAATAATTTTGGGTGCCATTCAACCCAAGACATTTTATTTTGGGGAAAAAAAGGAAACTAAATTTATCTCTATTAAAAAAAAAAGGACTGTAGATAGAGCTGGGCTTTTTTTGGTGATTATATGACAAAACGCAATTAGCTTGGAGTTGGGCTTAAAGCTGATCTCTATTACATGTATAGCATAGAAAAAATCAACATGGTTCCTCTTTTAAACTTGGCAAAAGCTCTATACCATCTAATACTCTTTCAATCAGTGTTATTTATTCAATGTAGTATTTTAATAGGATGGTATAGTTGATTACAGTAGAGTATTAGTTTAGTTTTATTTCATATTAATTGTTATTGGACATTTTATTGTTGTTGTTTCCGGTTATTGTGATTTTTGTGTCGTCTTTGTTGCATGTAACCATATCTTAGTAATTTCCCATTGAGATTAGTAAAGTATTCTAAATCTGAGACGCAAAAATACCCATCTTAACTGAATACTTCATATCAGCTAGCATGAACTCCATAGTCAACATCAAGACCTCAACAGACAAAGATCTGTTTGTAGGAGGAAAACAGCATGGCCAGTTTATTACACAAAAGTGCTGAGATGGTGAAAAAGGGGGGGGCAGCATCAGTCATACAACCCTGTAATGAATACATCTGATACTTTCCATTACTTCCCTATAGGGCCCATAAACACATGCATTTTATACAAGATAATAAAAATATGATACACAATTAATTTTGTTTGCCTAGATGAAGCAGATGGAATCATTCAGTTATGTCAAAAAAGAGTGGCAGGATTTCTCACTTATTTTCATTACATTAAGGGGGAAGGGTAAAACCATTCTGAGTTGACGATAGTAAATAAGCTGCCACCAACTAACAACCAGCTGGCTAATTTACATGTAGCGGCATAAGCAAGCACACAGCACTCCATGGTGATATTTAATTCATCTAGTTATATATGGAAACTGCACACCATGCTATACATTAAAGACGGCAATAGATGTGAAGTCAAGCAATGGGTGCTTTAATTAATAGCAGTCTCATCTCGCAGACCCAATAGCACAAATAAATAACTAAGGTTAATCAGCACACCCACACAAGTATATAAGGTTAAGAAACATTTCTACTGTTCACTCTTGTATCAGAATATAATTTCAAAGTATACTGAATACATATCAAAGAAAAATCTGTTCTATAGAGCAGTTTACATTTTGGTGGACCTTTGAAGAAAGGGTCATCATGAATCCCAAAATGACGAATGGAGGACCTTGTATACTGCTATTTTCTTTTTTATTTCACATCAATTATTATAGCAGGGTGTTTCACTTTGACTGCTTAAGTCAGTGTTTCTCTTCTTTTTCAGTCAAGGCACCCTTTAAAATTTTGAGGCACTAATAGGTTTTTACATAACGCCGCAGCATGTACACATACAACACCCAATGTTGGAGGCGATTTATTCTTCCAAAGCAATACACCTTTGCACACTGGTATGGACTAGTAATTCCAAGGTTTCTCTTCTCCCTCAGTTTCCCTTTCTCACTCAACTAATGTGACACCAGTGTTGACAGAGGGGGTAGGGAAGAGGCAAACAAGGATGCTGTAGAGGCACCCAATGTCCTCGCTATTAACAGACAATGTCATTGGTTGTGGCTAGAAGGTTGTAATGGTGCACCTTAAAAACCTATGGCTGTGTGTAACAAAAAGGCAGGCTTGATTCACCTGCTGGCTTGTATACAATTTTTGAGCAAGTTTTAGACATTTTGCCAAGACACGCCTGAAGAAACCAGAGGGCGCCCTGGTTTGAAAAAGGCTGCCTTAAAGCGTAGTTCCACCGGTCTGATTCCTCCCCTCCTTAGGTGTCACATTTAGCACCTTTCAGGGAGGGGTGGGTGGGAGAGACACCTGTCTTTGACAGGTGTCCTTTTCCCTACATCCATGAGCCCAGGGCCGTGGCCATCAGCAGCCCGACTCCCTTCTCCCTCCTCCTCTGCCACAGCCAATGAGAAAGCACCAGTGGCGGCTCGCTCATGTGCAGTAGGGGCGCGGCCATGAAGCCTAACAGCTACACGTCCAGGTTCCCTTACCCATAATGGTGGCGGCAGCACTCGTCCAGCCGATCGATGATCAGTGGGCGGTGCCGACATCGCTGGACTCCAGGACAGGTAAGTGTCCTAATGTTAAAGGTTAATAGCTACTGCATGTGTAGCTGCTGACTTTTAATTGTTAAAGGAGCGGCAGGCGGCGGACCTCTGCTTTAAGTATTTGCTTCTTGCATATGCTGTAGCTTGTAATACATTGACAGTCCGCCTGTTTTTGTAAGGGTGGCTTACCACCTAAGCACACATTCTGCCTTTACTGCACATTATACATAGTTGAATGTAGGTAATGGAAGCAGTACAAAATATAAATTGACTAAATAAATACATACATCAGCATGAAGTTCTTTCAGAAACTGGCAAAAAAAAAAAAAAATCTACCAAGACCAAAACAACTCAACACACCAATACAGAATGGGAATACACTACCAAGAAAGCTCAAGTTATTGCGGTGTGGATATATTTAGATACAAGTATAAGGCCCGGTTCACACTGGTGTGATGTGGGAACCCTGTGAATCCACTGCAGGTTCCCGCATCGCACCTGACTCGTTCGGCACTTCACACTGCCATATGCGAACTGAGGGGAGTGTCAATACATTATTAACGACACTCCCATTTCAGCTCACATAATCGCACTGCAAACTGACAGTTCAGACATGAATCGGATCGCATAGGTGTGAACACCCATGCAATCAGATTCTGGTGCAGATGCAAAAAAAGGGTCCTGTGCGAGTTTGGTCTGAATGTGATGCAATTTCAGCCATACTATCTGTAGGGCTGAGATCGCATCGCACAGACATTGCATGTGATGTGAACAGCAATGCGGTGCGAATCACATGTGAGGTCTGTCATCGTACTAGTGTGAACCGGCACTAAATGTACTAAATCATTAAAAGGATATGAATACAGGTATGGTAATTTGAGAGAGACATTTGGAAAAATATGTTAAAAATGCAGGTTGCACTTAATTGAAACACCATGTATGTTGCAAATATGTTTGACCGACATTTGTTAAGTTTTACGATTTCCATGCCTTAAAGCTAAATTCCAAGGCACATACTGAAATGCAGTACTTGACTTCTACAAATACTTAAATGATTTTACCTACAATTTCCATAAATACCTGAATCTGTCTAGATATCATCCCACAAAGGGTGCTAGGCTTTGAAGCATGCCCATGTGCTGATAGGGAACACACAGACAGGATGAGAGTGAAGAGTGAGCAGAGGTCATGTCGCCCCTCTTTTATTACCCAACAATCAAGCTGCAGCTGACAAGGTGATTCCACCATATTGCTTAACTGTAACAGAGAATGTGGTGTCACCCTCCAAGCTGTGCTGTCTGCAGCAGCAAAGAAATCACAAAAATGTCTGGATGCAATTACAAATTTTCAGCAAAAAACATTAGTTACATTTACCGGTAACTGTATTTCTGCGAGTCTTTCAGGACAGCACCTGGAGAGAGAGCAGCTCCACCCCTTTTCTCAGGTAACACTGCAGTCAATCTTTAAAGTCCGCCTCCTTCCCCCATGGCCTCATTTTTTATCAAGCACCTCCAGCCATGCTGAAAGATATAAGCTACCATTTAACATTTATAACCCAAGGGAGGGTCATCAGTGCTGTCCTGAAAGACTCGTAGAAATACCGTTACCGGTAAGTCTAACTAAGGTTTTCTCCCCTCGTCTTTCAGGACAGCACCTGGAGATGATAAACGAGGACTTACTATAGGGTAGGACCACCGCTTGCAGGACTTTCCTGCCAAACGACTGCTCTGCTGCCGAGAGCAGGTCCATCCTATAATGACGAGTGAAGGTGTAAAAACTCGTCCAAGTGGCTGCCTTGCATATTCGTCCTGGTGAGGCCCCAGCTCTCTCCACCCAGGATGTTGCCACTGCTCGGGTAGAATGAGCTACTATACCCACTGGGGGGATCTACCCCAGAGGCCCTGTAAGCCTCCCATTCTAAGCCACCTTCCAATAGTGTTTTTGGAGGCTCCATACCCTTTACGGTGCCCCAAAAACAATACAAAAAGAGAATTAGATTTTATGAAGTCTCCTGTTATCTCCAGATAACACAGTAAATACCTTCTAACGTCTAGGGTATGAAATTCCCTCTCCTTAGGACAGGTTGGGAAGGGGCAAAAGGTTGGTAAGACTATTTCCTGCGATCTATGGAATGTCGAAGATACTTTGGGAAAAAACCCCAGATCAGTCCTCAAAACTATCCTATCCGGAAATACCTTCAAAAAGGGCTCAGTGATGGATAAGGCCTGCAGCTCACTGACACTCCTCACTGAGGTAACCGCTATCAATAAGGCGAATTTAAACAACCACAATCTAATTGTGGCTTCCATCGGTGGCTCGAAAGGGCTTTTAGTCAACCCCTGTAGAACCACCGATAAGTCCCATCTGGGAAAAATTTTTACTGGTACTGGTCTCATCCTAGCCAGAGCTTTAAAGTACCTAATGAAAAAAGGATCTAAAGATAAACGTCTCTCTAGAAACAAAAACAAAGCCACTACCTGGACTTTCAAGGTACTGGCTGCCAATCCTTTTTCCAAACCATCTTGCAAAAACTCCAAGACTGAAAAATTCTCCTGAGGGGAAAAAATCTTTTCATTGCACCAGGAGTTGAATCTTTTACATGTCTTAAAATAAATGGCCTTCGTGACCTTTTCCCTGCTGTCCAGTAATGTATGAATTAATTTCTCGGACAGACCCTTTTTTCTCAGGATCTGCTCCTTAGTTTCCAAACTGCCAATTTGAGATGGCCCACGTCAGGATGGAGAAGGAAACCCTGATTTATGAGATCCCTTCGGACTGGCAGTAGCCAGTGGGGCTCCACAGCCAACTTCAACAGTACCAAAAACCAACCCCTCTTGGGCCAATATGGGGCTACCAAGATTAAGGTTATGTCTTCCTCTTGTTGTTTCCTGAGTACCATTGGAATAATTTGTACTGGGGGGAAAGCGTAGCACAAGCTGAAGTGCAGCGTTGCGCTAGAGCATCTAGACCTGCTGCTTGGTCCTCCCTTTTTAGAGAGTTTTTGCGTTTGCTCTTGACGCAAAAAGGTTGATCTGGGGTTTTCCCCATTTGCGAGCGATCGTCTGAAAGACCTCTTTGCTTAAACTCCACTCCAATTCCAAAACTCTCTCTCTGCTCAGGAAATCTGCAATTTGATTTAAACTTCCCTTCAGGTGTACCGCTGTTAGGGAAGCTAAGTTGGATTCTGCCCAACCCAGAATTTTGAGGGCCATGTCTAGAAAACATTTGCTCCTTGTGCCCCTTGCCTGGAAATGTAAGCCACTGCGGTGGCATTGTCCAACAGAACTTGAACATGTTGGCCTTTGATGATCTCCCTGAAGGCCCAAAATCCCAGAAACACTGCTTTCAGCTCTCTCCAAATGGAGGACTTTCTTGATTCCTCCTTTGTCCATGACCCATGAGCCATGTTGCTGTTGAGATGCACACTCCACCTCCAGGAGCTTGTATCCATCATTAGGATCTTCCCTGTGGAAAAGCTCCAGGTTAGGCCCTTGACTAGATTTGCCTGAAACCTCCACCATCAACATAAAGGAGGAATTCTGATGAACTTTTCCAGGGACTCCCCATAGGCCCAATTCTGTAGGATTGCCTGTTGGAGATCCCTTGAATGCAGTCATGCCCACTGAACTGCTGGGATAGAGGCTGTCAGAAGGCCCAGCGTAGACATGGCTGATCTTACTGTGACCGATAGATTGGTCTGTACTGTTTTTACTGAGTTCTGAATTTTTTGTATTTTCCCTTCTGGGAGAAACAACTTCTCATCTACTGACCTGATGATATACCCCAGAAATACAATCCTTTGGGAAGGAATTAAATTGGATTTCTACTTGTTCAGGAGCCAGCCCAAACTTTCTAGATAGGTTTGCATCCTTTCTAGGTCTTTGGTAAGTGATCCCTTGGAGTTGGCGAACAGGAAGAGGTCGTCCAGATATGGTACAAGCGACACTCCCTCCAGGCCACCTCCGTTCCTCCTCCTCTCGGGGTACTGGAATGATCACTTTTTGTTGATGAACAACAAAATCCCAATCAACTGTATATAGTCCAAGGCGATGAAGTAAACCAAGTAAAGAAAACAGCACCTTCACACGTGCAAAATGTTCTTCTGTGAGTGTGTTCAGAGGCCAAGCACCTATATAGTCAACACTCACTTTTTTTGTACACTAGTTTATTTCATTTGCACAATCGAGAATTTCTTACAGTGGCACTACCCAATATTTTATAATAGTTTTTTATTTCATTTGGGTTACGTATACTACCTGGTTGTGAAAGTTGCTGCACAATCTGTTTTTTTAACGCCACCGCGTGGATTTCTCCGTTTTTATATGCTTTTTTTTATGATGGATCCAAGACTACATAACCTTTCTGGCAAGTTGCACTTGGTAAAGGTACAGCATTTTTTTTCGGTTACAGCTTTGGATTGGGGGTAACAAAATAAATGGGATATTCCTAGAACTGTGATGTACTCCCAGGTGTTTTTGTTCTGATATCATGTTACTAGGAATACTGGGTATTATCATGTTCATGCATCATACATCAAATCCTTGTATGGCACCCACTGCATGCCCAAAAGCATGGGTGCAAGTATAAAGCTAATAGAGCCAGCACTCAAGAAGGTGGTTGTGTTTTTGGGTTTCCTGCTATTTATAGTAAGGTGCAACCCCCCCCCCCCCAAAAAGGCAGTAAATAAAAAACCCCCCCCCCCCCAACGTGGAATGATATTTATCGTCCTTTGGGTTTTTGTGTTGGTGGAAGAACTCACGACCGAGATAATCGAAATATGAACGTGGGTACGAAAACCCGTACGTCACCCACGGTATGTTCCTAAACTACATACTACGTACTTGTACTATTATGGGTCATAAGGATCATTGTACTATAGTCTTGTTTTTGTGGACCCTCATGTAGTGTCAAGATCCTTATAGGGTAAATAAAACAATGGGGGTTAGGTTTCGACATTGGCTTTTTTTTACGACATGGAAATGGTTCACGTTGAACGGTCTTTCCAATACATCAGAACCTAGGTAGTATTTTTTTTCGTATATTTTTGCCTCTTTAGGTGCGCCACCGCAATTTTTTTGTCTAACACGTCGTTGAAAGTGTTGGTCCA
>BLSH010190650.1:1708450-1721716 GCA_018402905.1 Glandirana rugosa
TCTGTGATCACAATGATTCTTGTTTTGTTGAATTATGTCCGAAAGTGACAGTACACTATACACGATTTTTTATATATATATAAGTATCATTGTACTATAGTCTTGTTTTTGTGGACCCTCATGTAGTGTCAAGATCGTTATAGGGTAAATAAAACAATGGGGGTTAGGTTTCGACGTTGGTTTTCTTACGACATGGAAATGGTTCACGTTGAACGGTCTTTCCAATACATCAAAACCTAGGTAGTATTTTTTTTCGTATATTTTTGCCTCTTTAGGTGTGCCACCGCAATTTTTTTGTCTAACACGTCGTCGAAAGTGTTGGTCCATCATATGCATTGGGTTTACTTTATTTTTTGATAATATTTTATAACCCATCACGGTGATTTGTTCTGATATCATGTTACTATGAATATATATATATTTTTTAGCACATATCACATGACAGTGAAAGCCTGTATTAAGTTGTTTTGTTCTTAGTAACACTAGTGTCTGATAGAATTGTAAATTATGATCTTTTGATTTTAAAAGTCTCTATAAATCATGTAATCCACTTACAGCAGATTGCAAAGAGGTGCTTATGTTAGGAAAGCAATATGCTATGCTAAACATTGTCTCTAAACTGAATATTTTCCCAGCCCACCACACTGTCAGCAGGCTTCAAATCATGCTAACTTTCCTTCTCTAAAATCACCAGAAGTAAGAAAAAGAGAGAATTGGGAGAGCACAAAGAAGGGACAACTTAAAGAGAAAAAAGAAGACATGCAACCAGCAGCATTTAAAGTGGAAAGAAATGTTCCATTATCACAACCCTACGGCCATTCTGTTGAGCACTATATAGTGTAAAAAAGATATTTATCTATGTAGAATTTGGTCTTCTCGTCAATAATTCCTAACAATACACTTACACTCTTCATCATATTGAAGAAAAATAAGAATTTTTAACAAATGCACTTTATTTACATTTCAACCACTTTTAACCATTTTCAATCTGCCCAATCTGAAAATAAAACTACTAAACAAATCCAGATAACTTACCCAAAAAATTTTAATGGCCAGTGTAGTTGACATCTTTGTTGATTTCAGGGCCTTAAGCACACAAATCAAATATTGGGGTGAACACTAACCTAAAATGTTTCAAGTTTTTGGTGGAATTAAAGTACTTTGGATCCGTTTTCACCTCATTTTCAATATTTGATCTCTAATAATGGTGGTTGAAGGTGGATTGAGAGCCAATAAATTGCCACCAAACTACTAAGGGTCTGGCCAGCATAAAAGGTATGAAAGAACTTTACTCTTTACACATATTCCATTGATAAAATAGAGTATAATTTTTATGCAGCTTAAAGCGTAATGAACATGAATGGTACCGCAATGCATCGAAAATGCACACTTGTGTTACAGCGCACAACAACAAATGTTGTGCATGATAGTGCGCTGCAGTGAAAAAAGTAAAGTGGGAATGATTTCTCCGATGCTGAGGTCCCTCGGAAATAAAAGGTTTGCAGTGTGCCACAACACACAGAAACTTTGCATTGCTTGTGTTACCACAATTAAGCCTGGTGTGAATGGGCCCTTGGACCCAAGGAACATCTTGTTTCCTAAGCCTGTATTGTTAAAATGCTTTTAATATATTATGTTATTATTAGAGAAAATAAACCTCAGTATTATCAAGACATTCGATAGCACAAGCACTACAAATCACATTCACCAAGGAAGTAAGAGGTGTGAAACAACCACCTAAGGAAAAAAAACAAAAATACGCCTTCATTTAAGAGACTCTTCATTCTCAGCATAGACTGCAAACACATGCAAAGATAAAAAAAATAAAATAAAAATAACTCCTGTGACTGAATAATAATAAACTCACAGAGGAACCATTGATTGCAGTGTGCAACACACAAGCTGTAGAACTCCCTACTCTTTGATCAATGAAATCAACCATAACACCTTCCTCCTACTCTAGGATTTGGGAAGCTGTAAATCAAACACACAGATGTATTCTTTTCTGACATTAAAAGCACGTGTTGAGATTACTCTCAAAGCTACGTCCATACACCCTATGGCTATTGGCAAGATTTCAAGGAAAGATACTTTGGCATGTAATACTAAGGGAAACCCTGACTTGGCTGAAAATTAGAACAAATAATAACAGACGAGGACGAAAAAATACAGAGCTAAAAATGCCACACTAAGATTTATTTTATTAACTTTAGCTTTCCTTTATATGTGTCAAAACATTTTATTAGGATTATAGCTTACAACCAATTAACAAACAGCATTATTTTATGTTTTTACATGCAGTCCAGACTTTGTAAAACATTTTTCACTTTTTAAAAAGGATTGTGTAAATAATTAATAAAACCACACAATTGCTTGTTCATAAGTTAGTTCTGGGTTTTTCATCCAGGTATTGTTCTGTAAATGCTTACTAATTTGAGATATATATATATATATATAGATATATATATATATATATATATACTGCTCAAAAAATTTAAGGAACACTTTTTAATCAGAGTACAGCATCAAGTCAATTAAACTCCTGGGATATTGATCTGGTCAGTTAAGTAGCAGAGGGGGTTGTTAATCAGTTTTAGCTGCTTTGGTGTTGATGAAATTAACAGGTGCACAAGATGGGCAACAATGAGACCATATACAGGTGGAGGCCACTGACATTTTTTTCCCTGCTCATCTTTTCTGACTGTTTTTCACTAGTTTTGCATTTGGCTAGGGTCAGTGTCACTACTGGTAGCATGAGGCGATACCTGGGCCCTATAGATGTTGCACAGGCAGTCCAACTCCTCCAGGATGGTACATCAATACGTGCCATTGCCAGAAGGCCACAGGGCCGTAGAAGGTCCTTAACCCATCAACAGGGCCGGTATCTGCTCCTTTGTGCAAGGAGGAACAGGATGAGCACTGCCAGAGCCCTACAAAATGATCTCCAGCAGGCCACTGGTGTGAATGTCTCTAAACAATCAGAAAAATACTTCAGGAGGGTGGCCTGAGGGCCCAACATCCTCTAGGCCCTGTGCTCACTGCCCAGCATTGTGGAGTTCGATTGGCATTTGCCATTGACCACCAGAATGGGCAGGTCCGCCACTAACAGCCCGTGCTTTTAACAGATGAGAGCAAGTTCACTCTGAGCACATGCGACAGATGTAAAAGGGTCTGGAGAAGCCTTGGAGAATGTTATGCTGCCTGTAACATTGTTCAGCATGACTGGTTTAGGTGGGTCAGTGATGGTATGGGGAGGCATATCCATGGAGGGACGCACAGACCTCACATACTCTAAAAAGTTAACAAAAAAACCCCCCTAAAAATACCAAACGCATAAATGAAAGAAAAAAAAGAAAAGGGTAGATTTAATTGACCACTTTTCTTTTTTCTGCTGTCCCTACATACTTCGAGGATCAGCATATATACTGATGAGCTCAGGCATGATCGAATCCCAGTCTAAACCCACCTGAGCTATCCCTCCTGCAGGCTGCCACTGCACACAGCAGGAGGGAATCCCAGTCTAAACCCACCTGAGCTATCCCTCCTGCAGGCTGCCACTGCACACAGCTAATCATAAGGAGCAGAGGCATTACCAGCCCCACAGCTGAACCTATACAAGTGGCCACTAGTGACTGGAAGTATGCAACGACAGCTTTCTGGCAAATAGCTCAGATGGGTTCTGCCTGAGCTTATACCTGCTTGTAAGGCAAGTTACTTTTACCATTACTTTTACTCCCAACTTCCTGAGATTGGAAAGAGGGACATCTTTTAGTACAATGTGTGTAGGCAAAGGACACCCCCCCCCCGCCATGACCCCAGTTACATGAATCATGAAGAATTAATCCCCTTTCACACGGGCGCTCCGATCAGGTCTGCCTGTCAGTTTTTCAGGCGGACTGGATCGGATGCTCCATTCACTTCAATGGAGCATTGGATGTCAGCGGTGATATGTCCACTGACATCCGCCGATATTGAATCCGATCCTGCCTGTGAAATCCGGACAGATGGAAAGAGTATTTTCCATCCGTCTGGAGGATCGGACGAAAATGGACAGTCGGGTTCATTTTCATCCGATCTCCCATAGAGGACAGTGGGGCTCTGATGGGTCTGTCTCCGCACAGTGAGTGGAGATGAACCTGTCATCTGTTTGCTCAGCAGGGGCTCAGTGGAGCCATCTCCTGCTGAGCAAGCGGAATTCGTATTATGGACAAGCCAGTGTGAAAGGACCCATAATAAGCAAAAATTGCTTTTTTCATCACAATGTTTCGTTTGTACTGGCCTTTTAAAATAATAATGTCATCATAAAAAGGTTTGTGTGAAAGGTTTAGTGTAGTGTAACAATTATGGTAGTAGGTCAATTTGTCTGAAACATGGAACAACTGAGGAGAAAAGAGGTACAGTCTCTCAAAATGGTTTTATGCTTTTACCAGTGCCAGTGATTGTCTTTACACACTAGATGGACAAAAGTTGTGAACATCTGATCCCCACACCTATACGAGTTTGTTAGACATATTCCAAGCCATGGGCATTGATTTTGTGTTGCCCTCCACTCTTCTGGGCAGGCTTTCCACAAGATTTGAAATTGCTTAGTGGGAATTTAGAACTATTCAACCAAAAAAGTGTTTATGAAGTCAGGTACTGATGTTGAAGGAGAAGACCGAACTCATAATGTGTGTTCCAATTGTTTTTCCAAAGGTGTTCAATAGGATTGGAATCTGGACTCTCAAATTGAAGGCCACTCAAATTCTTTCACACCAAACTTGTCAAACCAAGTCTTTATGGATCTGGCTTTGTGAACATGGGCACAATCAAGCAAGAGCAGAAAAGCTCCTTCCCTAAACCGTTAGCACAAGCTTGTAAGTGCACAGTTTGTCTAATACGTCTTTTTATGCTGTAACATTAACCGCACCCTTCACAGTAAACACCGAAACACAATCATTTAGATGTGCGACCACATACTTTTAGCCATATAGGTAGGTTTGATGGTAAGGTGTCTACAAAAACTGTTGGCCATAGAGTGGCCCCTTTTTATAACACAATCCTTCTGTCCCCTCCTTCCTCCAGACACCGACCATCTTTTTGGTCTGATGTATAGACATTTATAAATAAATTGCTGTTTAACTGCCCAAAATATTCTATTATAGTATGTTTTTTCCAGACTCCAGATGTATGCATTTGTTGTTTTTTAACACTAGAATAAAGAAAAAGTATTGTTGAAAAAAACAAAAAAACATCAGTGGGTTTAAATGACCAATTTTTGGGTTTGCATTTTCCACGTGTGGTATGCTTTGTACTAAAAGGTTATCCCCTTATTATTCCATCTCAGAACACCGATAGGTGTGCATTCTCCCTTGCAGTCCTTTAACTGCTCTGTAAAATGGGGAACTGAAAGCCTTCATGGGTTATAACAAGCAAGCATTAGTCAATGATTTCACAATATTTTCTAGTGAAAATAATCAGAGACTGTTAAATGGTAAAAATAAATCTGTTCTAAATCAGGGAAGTGCAAACTGAGTGCATGGAAAAAGAATACACTAAAAGTGGAGTTCCACCCATTTAAAAGTCAGCAGCTACAAAAAGTGTAGCCGCTGACTTTTAATAAATGGCTACTCATCTGTCCCATGGTCCAGCGATGCAGCCGTCCGATGCATCTCTCCTCCCCCCCCCCCCCCCAACACGCCAGCATAGCAAGTGTGGATGCCCACCCGTGGCTTGCATGCATGAGTCACACTGAGCGATGTGAATGGCCAGGCAATCTTCTGGGACCTGTGACGTGTCCCAGAAGATTGCCGGGAGGGAAGGGGGAGAGGTGAACTTCCTTCTGGCTCTAGGACGCCAGGAGAGGAAGTGGAGCTGGGCCCGTCAAAACAGGGTCCCCGCTTCCCTACTCAAAAAAAGCATGTGAATTGTGGCATGTCAGCTATACTTAAAGCGGAAGTTCCACTTTTGGGTGGAACTCCGCTTTAAAGGGTAAGTTCACCTTTGATCACTTTTTTTTTTCTTCTAAATTCCAGCTACCCAATGTACCAGTATAGCATTCATGTACTTTCTTTGCAGAAATATCAACGCTTTCCATTAAATCTACAGACACTTCACTCGTTTGAGCATTTTCACTCATCACACATAGGGCAGCCCATCCACCTGAATGGGCTGCCCTACATGCAGCAATCGCCCCAAAGAAGCTTCAGAGCTTTTTTTTTTATAGTGGAGCTTGGTGCATTGTTTACTGCGATTTTTGGTGCAGTGCATTTCTGAAATGCAAGGAAATGCACAGATGTGAATGGAGCCTCATTGCTCTTGTGTTAACACATCAATTTCACTTTCAGGTCCCATTCACATCTAGCATAGTGGGAGCACACATTTTGTGACACACATAGGGCAGCCCTTGATTTCAATTGGCTGCACTACATGTGTTTAATGGGACATTTTGCAGTTGTGGGTTGAGTGTTTTTTACTGTGCGTTTTGCCCCTCATTTTTTTCACATGGCAAAATGTGTGTTTGCATCTGTGTTTGGTGTGCGGTTACCAATTAATGGCACTGAAAGCACCACTAGTAATTTTATGTGTATAAGTGGCCATACACTATACAATCTAATTGTATATTGTATATATAGTGAGAAGGGTGATCACTGATTGACTGCATATCTTTTAAAAACGTGCAGCTGGGAGAGGGTGATAGGTAGGAGACAGGATGATGCAGGCTGTGTGCTAATGAGGTCAGTTGGTCAACTCCTTCCTGTGTCATGATCTATAGTCTGTACAGAAAGTAAGACATTACAAATATAAATGTCTGGAAACATGGATGGAGGACAGTAAGGGAAGTATCTATAGATTTACTGGAAAGCATTGATATTTTTGCAAAAAAAGTGCATGAATGCTATACTGGTACATAGTGGAGCTGGAATTTAGAAAAAAAAAAAAGTGATCAAAAGGTGAACTTACCCTTTAAGGTTTAGCTTCAGTTAAAACTGCAGGTCAGAACCGTTGGTAGCTCCATCAATATAAACGACTACATTTATATGCAAATTTCCATTTTATTTTTGCAGAACAAAGTTTCTGTAGGAAGAGCCAAGTTCAACTTTTACAGGGGAAAGTCAAGATTTGCATATAGCTTCAGTTGGTTGAATCTATGAATCATTTTGGTGTAGTTTTCACCAAAGGGAACCTTTATGAATTTATAAATGAGTCCTCATATTGTTAGTTTAGATGTCCAGGTTTACTTTAAGCCCTCATACACACTAAGGCACCTTTCACACAGGGTAGATTCATTATCCAATCTCATCTGCTGGACGGAAGGCGAACATATCGCCCATACGTCTATTTTAAGCAAATCTCGTCGGATCGGATGGCAGACAGGTGTCAGCGGACACATCTCAGCTGACATCCATCTGCCCATAGAAGTGAATGGGTGGCACGCTCGGATCCGCCTGAAAAACGGAGAGGCGGATCCAAGCGGGTCGATCATGTGAAAGGGGCCTAAATATTTAGCCCTGGTGCATGGGGCTACAATGTTTATGTGTGAGCGGAAGGCATGGGAAGCCATCATAAAGCCCCATTGCGGGCATCTTCTAAAACTCTATGAGAGGCTGAAAGCTGCTACAGCTGGAGAACACTAGATAGTGCTACTAATGTTTTGTCCAAGGATAAATGGCCGGAATGCCGACTGTTTGCGCATACTGCCCTTAACATTAGTAGCTCTTGATGCGCCATCCAGCAGAGTTTTTCAGGCTGAAAGCAGTGGCGCTGGGTGGTGCACATGTGCCTTCTTCCTGCACCTTAACGCCAAAGTCATGTGCCTCAGGGCTAACCGCCCACTGTGCACGAAACACAAAAATTCAGTGGAAACACCGCAGCTCAGTGGTTAGCTCTTCTGCCTTGCAGCACTAGGGTTGTAGATTTTAAGTCAGGACACTATCTACATAGCGTTTGCTTGTTTTCCCTGCGATTGCATGGATTTCCTCCCAAAGACATGCTGGTAGATTAACTGGTTCTAGTCTAAATTTGCCCCACTATGTATGCATGTGATATAGGGACCTTAAGTTGTAAGTACGTAGAGGGCAGGGACTGATGTAAATGTGTAGTACGGAAAAAAGCTGCATCAGTTGAAGGCATTATAGAATACCTGCAATGAATAAATACCATCTCACAACTTTTTATATGCTGAGTATTTTATAGGAGAACTACCCATTTTGTAATCTTTAATTCACAGTTACAGAAAAAGTAAAACAAAAAAAGGTACACTTCTATTTAATTTCTTTTTGACATGCTATGACATATTTCAAGCACAAGTGACCAGAATATGAAGAAAACATGCAATCAAACATACAATCAAATGACTATAAATGTCAGCCCAAGTTTAGGAGTATTTCTGTAAACAGCCAAATACCCAAACCTGTAAATAGCAACCTATTTAACACTAAAACATATGGAAGCCATTCATGGAAACTATCAATATACAGATCAGATCCGGTTTTATAGCCAGGAAAGGACTGGTTGGTCTGTTTTGGTGCTAATAAGCTGCAGAGAATATTCATGGAAATAGGATTACCTGGAGATTCCCATCTAATGTTGAACAGAAAGGATTTGCACATTTATTTACTTATTATTTCAGGTAGTTCTATAGCGTCGTCAATTTACGCAGCACTTTACATTTACATTATACATTCACATCAGTCTCTACACTCAAGGAGCTTACAATCTAAGGTCCCCAACTCAAATTCATACATACACATACTAGGGCCAATTTAGACATGAAACCAATTAACCTACCAGTATGTCATTGGAGTGTAGAAGTAAACCTGAGTACCCAGAGGAAACCCACACAGGCACAGGGAGAACATGCAAACTCCAGGCAGGTAGTGTTGTGTTTTGGATTAGAACCAGCGACCCTTTTGCTGCTAGGCGAAAGTGATAACCACTACACCACTGTGCCGCCCATACATATAGGACGCATGAAATACAAATATCCCTTACTGTTTGTAATTGCAAGTTTTTTTCTTGTAACTTAAAGTGACACTTAAAAAATAATCTATTCAAGCATGTAATTTTAACTCTGAAAAGTACCTTCTTTTGCTCTCAGCCTCCTCCACAGTTGTTATTTGCTGCACTGATCCAATTTAAAAATTCAAGAGAATGTCCAGCGTTTCAGGAACAATTATAAAAGATGAGTATTATCCTGAAGATTCCAAGCCTCCTACCAGATTTCCAATCTACTCATGCTAAATGGATCCAATAAACTGTCAAAATCACCAACTGTCTCTCTCTCTCTCCTTTATTCACCTTTGCCTCCCCAATATCTTCAACTCATCTATATTGTTCTCACATGTGAATATACCACCATCAGTGCACAAACAGTGATAAATGCTGCACTAGACACTTGTGAAGCCCCTTACCAAATACATTAAAGCCGCATTTCATTCCATTCCAGGTAGGTTAGCAGATCAAAATCAATATGGCTGCCATGAGTACTTCTGGAGTCTGATGATGCATTTCTTCCATAGACTGTCAAAGAAATATGGCTTTTGACAAAGTCTATGGATGAAACGCGTTATTGAGTAACGTCAGGACACAAAGTACTCAGGCGGTCATTTTGAGTGTTGGATGTCTGTATACCTTCTCACATGTAAGCATATTGGTGGTGAATAAAGCTGTTTTTATGAGATTTTCTGCACTATGCACTCTTTTTTTGTGTCCTCCATGTCCTCCAACTATTGCTCTATGGGGAGTTTGAATACTGAGAAGATCGGGTGCGAGCCTTAGATTACATACCCTGTGCCTTAAAGGATCCATTTTGGTAAGGTGTTTAGCACATATAAACGTGCCAGGTGGTGTAAGAATCACGGATTTGCACTTTATGACTAGTATTAATGTTGAGGACCGAGAAGATTGGAAGAGAGATCTAAGATTACCAGATTTTGTGACTTAAAGGACCTACCTCTGGTAAGGGGTTAATACACATTAGGCTGGCATGTGGTGTGGGAATTACAGATCTGCACTCTAATATTGATATAAATGTGAATATGATTTATTTATTCATATGATTTGTAGTGTTAATCTTTACAGTATTACACTATTTTGAGTAATTTTCTTTTGAGTTATACTGAGAGGAGGAACACTAAGGGATGTTGATCCACTTATCTACCAGGAATGGAATGATATGTGGTTTTCATTTTTTTGGTAAGAGGCTGTAAGAGGAAGTAACAAGTGGTGGGTCGAGCACTTTATGACTGGTGGTGCACTTCATTTATAAAATATGACACTATATGAGTTTCTTTTGGGTTTCACATGAGATGAGTTAAAGATATTTAGGAAGTAAAACTTGAATAAAGGAGTAGACACACAGTTGGTGATTTTGATAGTTTATAGGACCCATTTGGCATAAGTGGATTAGAAATCTGGTAAGAGGCTTGGAAAGTCATCTGCAGGATAATACTCACCTTTTCAAATTGTTCTTGAAGCACTTGACATTCTCTTGAATTTTTGAACTGAGTACCCCAGGGGAAGTTGGTGGTCTGTTCAGCTGCTTGGGAGACCCTGGGAAGCACTTGTGCACTGGTGGACTCGTTAAATTTGTGATCCCGTTTCCTGTTAGGGCGTGGCTAAGTTTGTTCTCCATAGTCCCATATAGCCACCCTCTCTTGCTTGCTCCCAAGATGAACTATGGACTATACTAAAGGTGGAAAGGAAGGGCAATGATTCCCGCTTTGTCCAATTAGAGAATGCCTTATATTCATTAAAGAAAATACAAGGCATTCTATGAATGGTGGAAGTGCCAGGGGAATGATCCCCTGTGGTCAATGTGCAGAGGGGAAGACCACAACTCTCACTGCAGTAGCCTAACACTATAGTCATTAACAGCATCCAAAGCAGCCCAAAAATGAAAAGGTGAACTAACTCCAAATGTCCTGGCCACCACTCCAGACCATCCTGCACATAGCTTGTGACCACTCTGATCAATCAGAACCACATCAGCTTCAGGGCCTACCTGCCACCTAATAAATCCCTGGACTTTCAAATGCCATAGCAACAAGATAATCAATGTAATTTGTTTAGCCTGTCAGTGGTCAAAAATGAATGGCTGACCATTGTATATCAGGTAGTGAAGCAGTTAAAAGTGGATATCAGTCTTTATGTGTATTGAAGGACCTTGGTGAAAGATTGGCTGAGATGCTTGAATATGTTGGAAAATCTTTATACAATCTGCTCAGCAAAATGCCACTCAAGGTCTCAGTCTCTCTCTGCCAATGTCTGCCTGTTTGTATCAGCATATGTCCCGCAATGGGTGCTGGCCAATGTTGTTAAGTATGCGTGAAAGAGAATTGGTAGCTTAACCTTACAATCAATTATATAGTATATAAACATTCATGACAAACATTTATGATCTCGCAGCCCTATGCTTTTGTAGAAAGTCACTGAAAAACTTGCAACCAAAGGAAATATTTCATAAATAATTATATAAATGTATACAATGTAAACTGGAATATTACTGCATATAATATAATTGGCCATTGCTCAAAAGATCACCAAGCCAAGTACATGTAGAAGCAACTGAAGACATGGGGCCCGTGCATAACTGAAATCTCAATACTTAAAGTGTGTACACATTACATTTTGTATAGAAAACTTAAGAATTTTTCTTTTATTATTATCCCTTATTCTTTTTTCTTGTTTGATCCTCTATAAGAAAAATACCCTATTGCTTCCCCCAGTGTGCCATGTCACTTTCACTGCTGCCTGTGGAGTTCATTCGACACATTGTGCCTCGCTATGAAGACGACTGTTCACACTAAAAGGTAAGGTGCGACATGTCCTATTAGTTTTCTGTTTGTCATGTTTGATCCATATTCATAGGCGGATGCATTGTAATAACCCTTAGTTGTGCATAGGAAAGTGCTGAACACAGAGAAACCCATTTGACACAGAAAGAACAAGGCTTAAAGTGGTTGTAACCCCAGACATGAAGTATGATCAAAGCATATCCCTCTATAATGTGTACTTGTTAAAATAAGAGCAATACGTGTAATATTGGTCTGCTGCTTCCTTCCTCTGCTACAGTTGTATGCAAAAGTTTAGGAACCCCTGACAATTTCCAGGTTTGACATTTATAAATATTTGGGTGTTTGGATCAGCAATTTAATTTTGATCTATCAAATAACTGAAGGACACAGTAATATTTCATATTTATAAATGACAATCATGGAAATTGTCAGGGGTTCCTAAATTTTGCATATAACTGTATAAGCATAAATCACTTCTGGCAAGTTTTCCTGACGTCAAGAGAAAAATGGTGGAAGTGGAGGGACCTCCAGCTGATTGATATCCTCAGCTCTGTCCCTGTGTGAATGGGGGGGGGGGGTGTCCCTTCCCTTCAGTCAGCTATCAGAGCTCTCTTTACTAACCTCTCCAGAGCATAACTTCAGCTCTCTGCCCCCTTTTCTCTGACAGCTGACAAACTTTATAAATTCTGCATTTTCAATGGATGTAGAGAAGACTGCAGATAGACAGGTACAACTTATGTAGAAGGATGTATTTAATCTCTGTGTATCACCTGAGGATAGTCACTTCACCAGGTATATGTAAGGATTTACAACCACTTTAATTGTAACATCACAGCCACCCTGTCTTGTTTCCAATGATGCTACTCAAAAATCAAAAAAAATGTTATTTATGATTGATGGCCCACTTATACCAATGCACGGAGTTATCCCGGACAATTTATGTGATAAACCATATGCATTATGCCCCACTGGTGCAATGTGTTGCCTCTCATTCTGAATGGCACCCCAGTGCATCTTGCCAATTCATGCCAATGCACGCTTGCATTAAATGCTACACAACAGACTGGGCTGGTGTGATTGGGCTCTAATATCTGTTTGATTAATTTAGTGTCCTGTAAAAGACACTTTGATATAGTTATGGCAAGAATACAAATGATAAAGATGCTATAAATGGGTGTTTCTGGTGTGCATTTTGGAAAATAACAGTCAAAATCAGAGGTAGACATGGTCAAGAAATGTCCTCCGTAAGAGAACAATTCTTGGGCCCCCATTTGACTTAGATAAGAACAGTAGTCAAAACTCTCTCATGTTACATAATATGCAATTGGTGTCAGATGGGAAAAAAAACACCCCCTTCACTTCCAATCCAAGCGATACCAAGGGGAAACAAGAAAAGCTCCAGAAGGCCATTGTGCATCTGTACAATCTGCACAGCTAGTATATTTTTTTGTATATTTTTGCTCATAATAAAAATTATTACTCATAGGTT
>BLSH010190650.1:1723523-1753089 GCA_018402905.1 Glandirana rugosa
GGTGAGTGAGCCGAGTGTCCGAGTCTCCTCTCGTCTGGGCTAGTAGAGGAGACGATGGCTACCCAGGCCATTCACTGCGTCTGTTATCCTTTTACCGCCCTCCCCACACGTGGAGAATTTGAGCTGTTGGTGGCCCTGTCAGCACCACCTGTCTTGGCAAACTTTGATTGAAAAATAGAAGGAGCCGGGTGGAAAATTGTTACCCCAACAGTGACTGCAAGTGTCCCTGCTGCCTGAACACAATAACCGGCAGCAGAGATTCCTGCAACCACACTGTTTAGCATGAATGGAGCAATCTATTAGGTTTCTCTTATTCAGAAGTAAATAGCTGGTTATCCCAAAGTGGTTAACCACTTCCGGACCGCCCGCTGTCATTATACGGCGGTACTTTGCCATGGTAGCAGATAGCTACCCTAACCCTGGTATATTTGAAAACGGCAGACGGCCGGCTTTCGGATAAAAGTGGTCTCTGCGGTGGATTCACCGCAAGATCACTTTTATCGGGAGCGGGAGAGGTGCACACCCCTCCCGCCATTTTCCTATTGTCTGCGTCACTTACCGGACCCATCGGTAGCAGAGGAGATGATCGGGTCTGCTCTCCTCTGAGCCTGTGAGCCGAGTGAGTGGAAGATGTCGCCCACTCGGCTCCATAGCACTGAAGGGCGGAAGCGACGTCAAACGCCACTTTCACCCAAAGCTCTTGAAGACCTTTTTTTCAAGTGTCTTTTTTTTTTTACTTGCATTTAAGTGTAAATATGAGATCTGAGGTTTTTGACCCCAGATCTCATATTTAAGAGATGCTGGCATGCTTTTTTTCTATTACAAGGAATGTTTCATTTCTTGTAATAGGAATAAAAGTGATCACATTTTATCTTTTTAAAAGGACGGTGTAAAGATAAAAAAATAAAAGGTAAAATAAGAAAAAAAATAAATAAAATTAAAGCATCCCGTCCCGCCAAGCTTGCGCGCAGAAGCGAACATAAGTCACACATCATTTACGTAAGTCATGACTTGCGTAAAGTCACGCCCACATATGAAAATGATGTTCAAACCACACGTGAGGTATCGGCACGATTGTTAGAGCAAGAGCAATAATTTTAGCACTAGCCCCACTCTAACTCAAAACTGGTAACCTGTAGAAATGTTTAACAGTCGCCGATGGAGATTTTTAAGTGCCAAAGTTTGTCGCCATTCCTTGAGCGGGAGCAATTTTGAACCATGACATGTTGGGTATCAACTTACTCGGTGTAACATTATCTTTCATAATATGGGAAAAAACTGGGCTAACTTTACTGTTGTCTTATTTTTTAACTCAAAAAAGTGTTTTTTTCCCCCCCAAAAAAAAAAAAAAAAAATCGCACTTGTAAGACCGCTGTGCAAATATGGTGTGACAAAGTATTGCAACGGCGACCATTTTATTTCCTAGGGTGTTAGAAAAAAAATATTGTTTTGGGGTTAAAAGTAATTTTAGAAGCCATGCAGGGCTTCTTCATCACTTGCCTGATGAAGGGGCCCTGCGTGGCTCCCAAATGTTGCTGTATATCTACTATATGACCATGAAAAAAAATCTTTGGACCCTTTAGAATAATCCTTAGTGTACTGATGACATTTCTTCGCTCTAAGATAATGAGGCTGCAAGTTGCCTTTAACTGCATGCCGACCGCCTCACGTATGAGTATGCATTGATCCCCATAATTAAGCTTCAGGGGTGGAGTTAAATTCATTGAGGACGTGGCCTGGTCAGAGTCCAGGCTGAGGTTGTCACATCCATTCACTGCAGCAGGACACCATAGATGTGTGACTTCCAGGGTAAACCCTTCCTTTCTTGAACCTTTGCAGGAGCCAGGATGGGCTCCATCCCCTGTCAGCACTCCAGCAGCAGCTGCGGATGTCTAAATACCCCCTCCCTGAGCAGCCCACACATTTTTCCCAGGTCACATATGAGTATGGTGGCAGAGTGGCTCTCCTGCGCTAGATCACGTATCTAGCACGTGTTCTAGCACTTCAGGGTAGGGGGTGCACCGGCTGTGCTGTGATTAGTCTGCCGTACTCTATTATCATGCATTGCAATGTGCCTCAGTGCAAGTGTGTTGGTAAGGTTCATTGGAGTGCCATTTGAATGGCAACACAGCATACCAGCATTGCTATGCATTACAGTGAGGCAATAAGGTGATTCCAGCCAATGGTTCCAGCTCAGATCCCCCCCAGGGACTTGCATCGGAGCCTTAACGGTGTTTCTTGTATAAATGTGGCAAATCATTAACTGAAGTCCAACATAATGTTTATATATACAACACAGTAGGAAATTAGTAAGGAAAATAAACAGTGTATTGCTAATGTCAGATAGGTCCAATACAATCTTCCCATCAGCTCGTTACAAGAAATATGTGTTCTAGGAGTTTACGATCAAGGGAGAAAAAGAGGAATCCATTTCTCTCTCGCTGGCAAGCTCCATGGGTCCACTAAAACCAAATCATTTCACCAGCCTACATTCCAATAGTTTTATTATCAAGTTAATTAATAGACTCCTGTGCTAATATCTAAATGCTAAGCAATTAATGGCACTGAACTATAAATGGCCCTGCCTTTGCTCTCACAGCAAAACGTTATCAAGCAAATGCAATTCTATCACTTCAGTGATTTAACACGAGCCTAGCAAGGTTAATATTCCTCAGTAAATGCAGAGTGTGGCACTCTTTTAATTAACCTTCTGTGATTTAAATAGTAAGAAACAGAGCTGAAACAAAAACCTTAAAAAGAAAAAATATATATCTTAGGATAGAGTGAGAGACTCAGAGAGAAAGTGTTTATGCTCTGGATTTCATGTTGACCCATTAATTTAAGAGGACTGTGCATTTACAAATAGGTTAATTACTATATGTGGTCTAATAGTAGTATAATGTTCTTCCATGTACTGGTTGGAACAATCAGCTGTTTTAACTTTGGTATACATCTACTAATAGACATGTAATCAGCAAGGTGATGCCAGCAAACATTTTAAACTAAAATGTAGGAAAATAATCAAATTATGTGCATGTGTGATACCTACAAAGGTCATTAATATATCATGAAGGAAGAATAAAATATGCATGGATACAACTATATGGCTAATTTCACACCTACAGTATATGTTGTTGGTAATGTGGTAATATGATGTAGCGCTACCCCCGCAGGAGCCGCTGGTCAAAGAAGGTATCTCCCTGCACAGCCAGGGACACAGAATTTTCCACCACATGCTGGAAACAAGAATCAGTCCTTGCAGCTTTGTTTTTGTATTTTATTAGGGGTATTGAACTTGGATAGGATCGAGGATATATTATGGGATACCCACTTGATCAGAACAATGGAATTCTTCAGGGACACAAACTATATACACTCCGTATATACACTTTTCCTACCTCCAGCACAATCTTCCTTGTAGAACTACAGCTCCCAGGACCAGCTGCCACTGTTTGGATGATCTAACAAAGGCTTAGTTAGATCTGTAGCAAATGCCCTTTGCAGGCAGGGACCGCGGGCACCTTTGGTAGTATAGCAAAAAGAAGTCCCAGTGCCCAGCTGTCCTCCTGTGGCTGATCCCAGCACCACCTCTTCAGGCACTGCCAGCCTGCCTGCTGCAGCTGCCCCTTTCACTAGCCCTTCTGGTTAAGACTCCACAGTCCTCCCAGACTGCTTCTGCATCCATCCCAGACTGCTTGCACCCAGTCCTCTCAGGCATGCCCGTCAGTCCTCTGACTCTCACCAGCCTTCCTGGCTGTCTTTCTCCCTGAAGATTTGCCCAGCAGTGTTTTCCTGCTGTCTTCCACTTTGCTCCTCCTGGTCAGGACACCTCTGTGTGTCATGAAAAGGGTCCCTTCCGCATACCCGAGCCCAGGCCCAAAGTCACCCCCCCCAGACTGGGGGGCACCCTCAAGGGCCACCAAAAGCCTAACACTCCATCTCCAGCTTCCACCCGAACTCCACTGCCCCTCAGCTGGTCTGACCGTGAGAATTTGAGGGGGCCTGCCCCCGCCAACCCATCTGTTTGGGATTGGTCAGGGCCCTCATGAATACTCCAGGCAGCTCCTCCTCACCTCCACACTCATCCTTCTAGAATCTTCTACCAGTTTCTAGAAGTGGGGGGGGTGGGGGAGTCTCAGATGCTGCCTGTGAGTCATCCAGCCCTCCTTGAGTCACTCACCCAACCCAGATTAACAAACACATGACAACCAAAATAGGCATTGTGGTGCACTACACAACAAAAATGGTGCAGATCCAATAAAGGACAGCCTTACTGCAATGCACGTTAATGCACTAAATACGCCATGATAGGATGTTGTGTGCAGAGGTCATAAAGGTATCATTTCATCTTGTTCTTTAATCTAGTTCTAGCAACTTGTGTTATTCTTATGTGACCGACCCCTCCTTCGTGTACACTGGTATATGCATTATGCAAAATATATGATACCGTGCAGGTTTGTGGCTTGCTACAAACCTCACTGAAGGAAAACGAGTAAATTCCCTAAAGCAAAACCAATGCTGAATATTCTTTACTATGCATTATCAGTCTACGTTAACAATATTTTTAATTTTAATTCACTGATTTATTTCGAGGACAAGTACAACGCACATTATTTATATTGTTTTTATGTGGTATTGTGAACTTAGAAGTGAATTCACTAAGATGCAGGAATTTTTATCTCAAAATATTTTTCCTTGCAAAATTTCAATTAAACATACATTTCACCAAGGTTCGATTTAGGTCTGATGCACTGTATTATATGTGTATTGTGACTTTTAGGCATGTTTTATGTACTTTACATTTGAACTCTATATAACTCTATATAAGGTTTTTTGCCAGAAAATACATCCAAGACACATACAGCAAGCATGACTTTTTCAAATACACGGCATCTGCAGAGACTAAAGCTGGGTACACTCTTTAAGAGAAACTCCATACGAGGAACGATCATTCGATTTTTGTATAGTGTGTACCCAACTTTCGACATCTGATTCAGACTTTCCAAACAAGAATTTACTAAGGGACTAACACCAAAATTTTTCTCATATGTAAACAGAACAATTTTCATTTAGTGTGTACTGTTTTCATACAAGAAATATTGGATACGAAAGATTGCGCATGATCAGAAACAACAATAATAATCTACGCTACAATGTTTTTACGTCATATAAAAAAGTCTTTGTTGTTCAAGAATTTTTGTAGAATTAGTACCATCCTCGGGTCCGACTTGCTGTGAAACATCAAGGAAAACTAGATGATCGTTCGTCCGGTTTTCTTATAGTGTGTCAAAGCTGTAGTAAACTCAGCCAACACAAATGGAAATAAACATAAGGGCAGTTGGTTAAGTAGTAACAATGCACATCACTATATTATATAAAGATCGATCTCATTTAAGTATTTTCTCCCTTACTTTCATTTCTGCCTTCCTCAGCCGAAGCCTGCGCCATCTTGAGACTCCTCTTCCGCATTCAACTTCATGCGCAGTATGAATTAGCCAAGCCTCACTTTCATTCTCAGTTGGTATGGGAACATAGACCTGATTGCTGAATTCCAGCTATACCTACTTTACACCCCACTTGTGACGTGGGGGTCACATAGGGGTGTTCACGGCATGCACCCTCACGGGATTGCAATGCAATGCTGCTGAGAGTGGAGGACATGGTCACGGCACTAACTGATGACAGAGATAGAGTGCCGTGAATTGCGGCTATAATGCGCATGCGCCGATGATGCCATTAGAATGAAGATCACTCGATTTGTGTGAAATGCCACAGGATAGACATATTGTAAAGATAACACCTTTTACATTGTTTATTAACTATTTTAAAGAGGAGTTCCACCTTGGGGAAAAAAAAATTAAAAGTCAGCAGCTATAAATACTGTAGCTGCTGACTTAATATATGGACACTTACTTGTCCATGGAGCCTCCAATGACGCCACCCCAGCCGATCTTCAGATTGTCTGTCAGGTGCAGCCGCCACCATTCCAGGTAAAAGAACCTGGCAGTTAAGCCTTTCGGCTTCCTGGCCAGCTCCCTACTGCGCATGTGCAAAGCGCACTGTGCTTTCTGATTGGCCCGGCGGCGGAGGATGGAGCCGAACTTCCGGGAGCTTCAAAAAACAGGTTCCTGTTCCCCCATTCCCCCTAAAAAGTTGCCAAATGCGACACAGGAGGGTGGGGGGGAGGAAGCAATTAAGTGGAAGTTCCACTTTTGGGTCAGAGATTGCAGACATGCTACATTTTTGGGTGGGGATGTGCTACAGAAACCAAAGGTTACATGAGGCTAGTAGAGATCAATGCTATTGCCCCAATTAGCGTTCGCACTACAGACTGCTGAAGAAGGACCATATTACCAAGGCCGGCCCTACCACTAGGTGAAGTAAGCAGCTGCCTAGGGCGCACTACCACCTAGGATGCAGCCATGGCCTTTGTCGCATTGAAGCTCCAGGCATGCGTGAGCTCAGCTCTTCTCTCCTGATCACTCGCCCCCATTCAGTGCCAGGCTGGCTGTCCTGGGAACACATCCGCTGCATGCCACCAATCCTCCAATGTGTCCCACTATCACATCTCCTCACACAGGAATATTTCACAGCTCCGCTCTGGGACTCCTTTACTCCAGCCTGTCCCTAGGGTGCAGCCTGTATCTTTGTGAGTGCAGCGGAGGGGGGTGGGGCTCGGCAGAGATCATGGGAGCATGGGGAGAGGTGCAGCACCTGTTAGCTGACATCCTGGCCAGCGGTAGACACCACGGAGCAGCTGGATAGTGCTGGTGGGGGCTCCTAAGCAATACTAACCCGCCCGCTGCTGAGGAGGGCCCTGATAAGATGGATGATGAAGCCATGAAGAGCCGAGGTAAGAAGTAGGATTAATCCTCCACGATCTACATCACGCTGTGCGCAGGGAATGGGGGGGGGTGAGCAGTGCAGGAAGTAGGAGTCAGGTGTGTCAGTGTATGTGTCAGATAGGAGGGTCAGTGTATTTAACAGGTAGGTGGGTCAGTCTATGTGTCAGGTAGGTTGGTCAGTGTATGTGTCACATAGGTCAGTGTAGGGGTCAAGTAGATCAGTGTAATGGTCAGGTAGGTCAGTGTAGGGGTCAGGCAGGTCACATGTGTTACAAGGGCAATGCAAAGGGGGTGGAGTCAGGGGCAGAGCCAATGGGGCTGCAAAATTAGGTTTTACCTAGGGTGTCAAAAATCCTTGCACCAGCCCTGCATATTACTAGATATGACTTCATTCTACAGAATGAGATCACCAAGCAGGTCATAAAAGCATTGTGCCTTGTTACAATTGTGGTTTAAATGTTAACTTCCCAAATGATATGCCTCAATCACAAATCTGAATGATTCTGAGGAAACAAAAAGATCTACTACTTCTGCAGCACTTCTAACACCTCCCTACACAAATGAATGCAAACAAGCACATACAAACACGAGGAAAAATTATTGGGCCCTCATTTAAGGTTAGCTCTAAACTTGTGATCTGTAATGACATTTAAAGTGTATCCTATTCAAAATTTCAGGTACCATAATTTATCAATTTTCGTAGTTTTGAAGCTGGACATATTTGGTATCTTTTTGCTTGACATACCCTCTTTGCTTATTTTGTACTACTTCAATGTGGCACTATATTGTGTTTGTGTGCACTAAAATTAATTTTAGTGATTTTATTTTGATTTATTAAACAGTTGCACAAATATTGTGCAACTTCCATTGTTTTATTCTCAAGGGAGCATGCTTTCAGAAAATATATAATGTTCTAGGTTTTAAGTCATTTTTTAGTCAAAAAAGCAGATTTTAACACGTGGGCAAAAAAAAAATAGTCAGATTTTGAAGATCACAATAAAATGACTAAGAGAAGTAAATTTTTCCCAAAGGTTAAAATACAAATATCACCTCTAAATCCATTTATATAAAATGTGTTGATGTTGCCACTTCAAAGATTTTTTTTTCTTCTGTAAAAGGTCCATTCACATAAAACTCACTCTGTGGGAAATATAAATATCACCTATTTAGAAAATTAGCTTTTTTAGCTATATGTGCTACATTGCCATGCTGTATTTTTGCAGGTGTTCTTAAAGGTTCAGAGGAAAACACCTGCAGAGGAAATAAAAGAAGGCAAGGACACGGATCTTAATGACCCAGTAATGCCAACAGCACAGATTAGATTATCCTGGCCAAAAAATGTATTTCAGTTACCTGAGTTGTGTTAGATCATATACCACAATTAAATTTATAACAATTAACACCTAAACAAGATGACATTTAAATTGACTTCTAGGCTCTATTTGTTCCCCCAAAACCTCCATCTGCCTTTCTACAACAGCCATTCGGTGTGATTTTTCATTATTTTCTTTCCAGTGATATCATACTTTATTATAAAGTACCCTTCCCTGGGGCACTAGGAAGAGAGATCTTCACCCTACATCACATCCTAAGCCTGGCTAAACTACATCTTACAATGGCCCTCAGCCTAAACACAAACAGTGCAAGGGTTGGCATTTGAAGGCATAAGCAGAACTAGACGGTGTGGGCAGCTTTGACCAAAGTTGAATAATGCCCTTTTTATAGGCGTAGACCATTTACTGTATGAACCTCGAAGCCTGACTGGAATACTCCCATGACATTGATAAGTGAGGCCTAATTGTTACTGCTCACCTTTATCACTGGAGTGAGTTCTCAAATTCTAAAGTCAGATCTACTGCATCAGGGGAGAGAAAGAGCATGTGAGGGAATTTGAACCAGAGAAAGAGCTCACACTTCTGTGCGTCTTCTGGGAGTTTCCTGTAATAAAGACCGGTCAAGTGCTGCTCTCTCTCGTGCAGGGTGAATGATCTTGTATCCTCCCCCTTCTGTAGTTTTCTGAAGCAGCCTGTAATGGGGGGACTCTGCTGGGTCCATCCCATTATGTAGCTCAGGCTATGCGCAGCACAGTGATGTCACATTTGGTGCACACAATGTACATTTATATCCTTTGCGTTTATTATAGAAATTAAATTAAAGTTTTTGTGCCTGGAGTTAAGCTGCAAAATACTCCCGTCATTGAATAACAGCCAAGGATTAGCGAAAAATAGTTGAACCAATATTTACAGAGCTACCCACTAGTTTAGGAAGTACATGTGAATAACTGCTTGAAAGAATCACGTTTTTTAAGTGCAAGTAATTGGCCGGATGCAATCAAACCTGTGTTTCCTGTTGCCTGAAATTAAACTTCCACCTATTTATACAGTATGTTACCTAAGCAAACACAATAATGCAATCTTCCACTGCTGACTTGGTTCTAGTGGTGCAAGTTCCAGAGCAGTCCTCTGTATTGTTTCTTTACTATTTGATGAACTAATGGCTGACAACAATGTGCATGTCAGGTGCTGGGAGACAACTGAGATAGGCCTTCTGGATAATGTCAGGATTTTGTGTGGGCACTATTTTCCAGCACTGCCTTAACCCTCTTGGGCATGGCATTCACCAGAGCTTCACAGGTTACCACTGGAGTCCTCTTCCACTCTTCCAACAAAAAACTGTGTGATTGCCATCAACATAGCAGAAGGAGTAATCATTTACAGACCTGTCACAGAAATTCACGGTGTTACCCAAAAACCTTTTCTGCTTTTGGTGGTGGTAAATTGCTTTTATACACAAATATAGAACACACAGACATGCACTGTATACATTCATCGCAGGTCCACCAATAGTGTCTTTATCAACTATTATTTGCATTTTTACTATTCCATTAACATGAGCAGGGAATCAAATACAATTTTCTAACCAATGCATTATATATTTTCTTCGCTTTTCTGACCTAACCCCAAAATACTCATGTGGAAAGAATATCTGCGTTAATACCACAAGAAGTTATTGGAGCATTTTTTAGGATACATCATCTGCCTACCTAATCAATACACTAACAATCTGCAAGAGCAACCACTTTGTTAAAAATATCTTGTAACCCATCTACCCCTGTATCTAGTAGCAAATGTTGAACAATTAACAGCTAACAAGTACAGGAAAAAAATCCCCTTAAAGCGGTTAGATCAGTCTTTCTGAACCTTTACAACAGAGGAACCCATGAAATAGCTTCCCGTTCTCAGGGAACCCCTGCTAAAAATGACTACACATACACATTTATAACTCATGATATATTAGTGTGATGATCATTGAGAGGAAAGCTCCTTACATTTGTGGTCAGCGGTAAGAATGCCCCTTACATTACTGATCAGTGAGAAGAATGGCTCTTACATTAGTGATCAGTGGAAAGAAAGCTCCTTACATTAATGATCAGTGAGAAAAATGTTCCTTACATTGGTGATCAGTGGGAAGAAAGCTCCTTACATTAATGATCAGTGAGAAAAATGTTCCTTACATTGGTGATCAGTGGGAAGAAAGCACCTTACATTGGTGATCAGTGGGAAGAAAGCACCTTACATTGGTGATCAGTGGGAAGTAAGCTCCTTACATTGGTGATCAGTGGGAAGTAAGCTCCTTACATTGGTGATCAGTGAGAAGAATGGCTCTTACATTGGTGATCAGTGGAAAGAAAGCTAGTTACATTAATGATCAGTGAGAAAAATGTTCCTTACATTGGTGATCAGTGGGAAGAAAGCTCCTTACATTAATGATCAGTGAGAAAAATGTTCCTTACATTGGTGATCAGTGGGAAGAAAGCACCTTACATTGGTGATCAGTGGGAAGAAAGCACCTTACATTGGTGATCAGTGGGAAGTAAGCTCCTTACATTGGTGATCAGTGGGAAGTAAGCTCCTTACATTGGTGATCAGTGAGAAGAATGGCTCTTACATTGGTGATCAGTGGAAAGAAAGCTAGTTACATTAATGATCAGTGAGAAAAATGTTCCTTACATTGGTGATCAGTGGGAAGAAAGCTCCTTACATTAATGATCAGTGAGAAAAATGTTCCTTACATTGGTGATCAGTGGGAAGAAAGCGCTTTACATTGGTGATCAGTGGGAAGAAAGCTCCTTACATTGATAATCAGTGGGAAGAAAGCGCTTTACATTGGTGATCAGTGGGAAGAAAGCTCCTTACATTGATAATCAGTGGGAAGTAAGCACCTTACATTGGTGATCAGTGGGAAGTAAGCTCCTTACATTGGTGATCAGTGGGAACAAAGCTCCTTACATTGGTGATCAGTGGCAAGAAATCTCCTTACATTGGTGGTCAGTGAGAGGAATGCCTCTTACATTGGTGATCAGTGGGAAGAAAGCTCCTTACATTAGTGATCAGTGGGAAGAAAGTTCCTTACAATAATGATCAGTGAGAAGTAAGCACCTTACATTGGTGATCAGTGGGAAGTAAGCTCCTTACATTGGTGATCAGTGGGAAGAAAGTGCCTTACATTGGTGATCAGTGTCAAGAAAGCTCCTTACATTGGTGATCAGTGTCAAGAAAGCTCCTTACATTGGTGATTAGTGGGAAGAAAGCTCATTTCATTGGTGATCAGTGGGAAGAAAGCTCATTACATTGGTGATCAGTTGGAAGAAAGCTCCTTACATTGGTGATCAGCGGGAAGACAGCTACTGACATTGGTGATCAGTGAGAAGAATGGCTCTTACATTGGTGATCATTGGGACGAAAGCTCCTTACATTAATGATCAGTGAGAAAAATGTTCCTTACATTGGCAATCAGTGAGAAGAATGCCTCTTACATTTGTGATCAGTGGGAAGTAAGCTCCTTGCATTGGTGATCAGTGGGAAGAAAGCTCCTTACATTGGTGATCAGTGGGAAGTAAGCTCCTTGCATTGGTGATCAGTGGTAAGAAAGCACCTTACATTGGTGATCAGTGGGAAGAAAGCTCATTTCAATGGTGATCAGTGGGAAGAAAGCTCATTACAGTGGTGATCAGTGGGAAGAAAGCTCCTCCAGATCAGGGGTATCAATGGGAACTTATCTGAGGTGCAAAAAATTGGTCATTGCTCAAGGAACACCTAACAACATCTAGAGTAACCCTAGGGTTCCATGAAACCCTGGGTTGGATATTTGAAGATAATGGGAAAATTCCTTTTCAGACATAATGCCCAGCTACTAAAAGCACAATATATTCAAAAATGTAATCAACTGTAATATTTGTTTTTTATTTTACTTTTTCAATGATCGCAGTTTTTTAATCTATTGAATTAATTTGGTCTTGAATACTGCATTGATTTTCATGTCTTGAAATATCACTAACCTCACATTGACATTAACTATGCTTCAGTGAGGTGTCTATTGGGGCAAACAGGTAAAAAAGCCATTTGGGGTGATAAAATAACACTTCTGTGGATGTGGAATAGTGATGGATTAAAATTAATGAGACAGGCCTTGAAGAAGATGTAATTCCAAAGGCATAAAAAAAAAATCTAAATGCAGAATTGTCAGCTCACTACTGGACTTTACAAGCTCCCTGGATTTCTCAAAGAGGTCGAAGAGGTATTTTTTTTACACTTATTGAACAGACATAAAATCTTTTCAACTGTTATATGCAACAAATCAAAAATGAGCAAATAGAGCATAATGGTAGAGTTTACACACACTTTAAATGTCCATGTTAATAACTCATCTATGTAAATTGAACCTATAAAAAAAAAAGAGTTTATGTCAAAACTGTGAACTAATGCCTATAAATTTTAGACATTATAATAAGGTCTGATACCTCTTAAGAGCTTTGAGAAATTCTCAAAGAATTTAAACTTTCAGGCTGGGCTCACACTATCTAAGCATGCTGCTCACAGCAGGGGTCCGGGTGCGTCCCCGTTCACAGTTTCAGATCCGATTTCAGCTGAATTCGGACCTGAAATAGACCAAAAGACGCACAGGGCTCCTGTGCAAATTTGCACCGGAGCCGCAGCAGAGATACAGTATCTCACAACAGTGAGTACACCCCTCACTTTTTTGTAAATATTTTATATCTTTCATGTGACAACATTAAAGAAATAACACTTTACTACGATGTAAAGTAGTGAGTGTACAGCTTGTATAACAGTGTAAATTTGCTGTCCCCTCAACACACAGCCATTAATGTATAAATCGCTGGCAACAAAAGTAAGTACACCCCTAAGGGAAAATGCCCAAATTGGGCCCAAAGTGTCAGTATTTTGTGTGGCCACCATTTTCCAGCACTGCCTTCACCCTCTTGGGCATGGAGTTCACCAGAGCTTCACAGGTTGCCACTGGAGTCCTCTTCCACCCTTCCATGATGACATCACGGAGCTGGTGGATGTGAGACCTTGCGCTCCTCCACCTTCCATTTGAGGATGCCCCACAGATGGCTCAATAGGGTTTAGGTCTGGAGACCTGCTTGGCCAGTCCATCATCTTTACCCTCAGCTTCTTTAGCAAGGCAGTGGTCGTCTTGGAAGTATGTTTGGGGTTGTTATGTTGGAACAGTGCCCTGTGACCCAGTCTCCCAAGGGAGGGGATCATGCTCTGCTTCAGTATGTCACAGTGCATGTTGGCATTCATGTTTCCCTCAATGAACTGTAGCTCCCCAGTGCCGGATGCACTCATGCAGCCCCAGATCATGACACTCCCACTACCATGCTTGACTATAGGCAAGACAAACTTGTCTTTGTACTCCTCAACTGATTGCCACCACACACGCTCGACACCACACACGCTCGACACCATCTTAACCAAATAAGTTTGTCTTGGTCTCACCAGACCACAGGACATGGTTCCAGTAATCCATATCCTTAGTCTGCTTGTCTTCAGCAAACTGTTTGCAGGCTTTCTTGCGCATCATTTTTAGAAGAGGCTTCCTTCTGGGATGACAGCCACGCAGACCCATTTGATGCAGTGTGCGGCATATGGTCTGAGCATTGACAGGCTGACCCCCTCACCCCTTCAACCTCTGCAGCAATGCTGGTAGCACTCATACGTCTATTTCCCAAGGACAATCTCTGGATATGACGCTGAGCATGTGCACTCAACTCCTTTGGTCGACCATGGCGAGGTGTGTTCTGAGTGGAACCTGTCCTGTTAAACAGCTGTATGGTCTTGGCCTCAGTGTTGTAGCTCAGTTTCAGGGTCTTGGCAATCTTCTTATAACCTAGGCCATCTTTATGAAGAGCAATAATTCTTTTTTTCCTATCCTCAGAGAATTCATTGCCATGAGGTCCAAAGTTGAACTTCCAGTGACCAGTATGAGAGAGTGAGAGCACCAAATTTAACACACCTGCTCACCATTCATACCTGAGACCTTGTAATAATAACGAGTCACATGTCACCGGGGAGGGAAAATGGCTAAGTGGGCCCATTTTAGACATTTTCACTTAGGGGTACTCACTTTTGTTGCCAGCGGTTTAGACATTAATGGCTGTGTGTTGAGTTATTTTGAGGGGACAGCAAATTTACACTGTTATACAAGCTGTACACTCACTACTTTACATTGTAGCAAAGTGTAATTTCTTCAGTGTTGTCACATGAAAAGATATAATAAAATATTTACAAAAATGTGAGAGGTGTACTCGCTTTTGTAAGATACTGTATGTGAATTGGCTCCATAGAGAGCCGGTCAAAATCTCCTGCTATTGAATTGGATGCGAAGAACCCATATCCAATTCGCAATAGTGTGAACCCAGCCTCAATGCTAATAAAACTAAGACAGGGCAATAAAAGAGAAGACAAATATTTTAAATAACATACGTTACTTATTATCGGTGCAAATATCCATTGTGTCCAAATGTTCCCCAACAATCTACTTGGAACAGCTCTTGGAATGGTATGCAGTGATCAGAGAACTATGCCTGGCTAAAGTTATTGACACATCTATGAAATTATTTTTTTGACTTGGCATTCCACATATCTACAGTACCACAAGGCAAATTTAAAATTTGAGCACTTCCAGAACTTGTATGTGATGAGCATAGCCCACTAGGCACCGTTCATACTTCCTGATCTTGGACATGATGAAAATAGCACACTGGGTTCCACTGCTCATACTTCCAGAAACTGCATATGATGAACATAGCACACTGAACACCGCTCATACCCTTAGATCCTGTATGTGATGAACATAGCACACTGAAAACCGCTCATACCTGCAGATCTTGTATGTGATGAGATAGCACACTAAGTACCAATCATCATACTTTCGTAAACTGTTTGTGATGACCATAGCTTCTTCTACAATCTCATTGTGTGGCCCTTTGTCCTCTTACACTCCCTGAGACTGAATAGCTTTTTTCCTATGCATGGATCACCATTGAGATGCATGTAAATCCCCATCATGTCCCCTCACAAGCGTCTTCTCCAGTGAGAATAAATGTAGTGCTTGTAGTCGCTCCTCGTATTTTAAGTCCTCCAGTTCCCTTATTAACTTAGTTGCCCTTCTTTGGACTCTCTCCAGCACATCCCATCTGAGGACTGGTGACCAGAACTGGACAGCGTACTCCAGATATGGCCAGAGTTTAATAAAGTGGCAGGATTATAGTTTTATCTCTGGAGTGTATACCCTTTTTTATGCAAGCCAATATTCTGCTGGCTTTGGTAGCGGGAGCTGGACACTGCATGCTATTTGCTCAGTATGTCTTTCACTAGGACCCCCAGATCTTTCTCCATCCTTACCTCTTCTGCGAACCCCCCCCCCCCCCGGTGAGCAATTTACATTTATGTTCTTAGTCCACAAGTGCATTACTTTACATTTCTCTACATCAAACCTCATTTGCCATGTAGTTGCCCACTCCATTATTTTGTTCAAGTCTTTCTGTAAAATTTCTATATCCTGCAGTGAAGTTCTTGCCCCTCAAAACTGAGATTGAGCTATTTATCCCATCCTCTATATCAGGGCTCAAAATTTCAAGTCCTGAGCTACTAGTCAGGCCTTAAGGGTTATGCGCCACCAGTTCCCCCACCCAACCCCTACCATGCCCCAACCCTAATCCCGTCACTAAACACGCCTTCATAAGTTCTCATGAAATTACTTAAATGTTTTATGCAGAATTAAGTTACAAAAATAAATATTAACAATAACTATCAGTGCCCATCAGTGCAGCCTCACCACTGCCCATCACTGCAGCCTATCAGTGCAGCATCATTAGTGCCCATCAGTGCAGCATCATTAGTGCCCATCAGCGCAGCCTCATCAGTGCCCATCAATGCCCATGAGCGCAGCCTCACCAGTACCCACAATGCAGCCTGACCTGTGCCCATCAATGCAGCCTCACCTGTGCCCATCAATGCAGCCTCACCTGTGTCCATCAATGCATCCTCACCTGTGCCCATCAATGCAGCCTCACCTGTGCCCATCAATGCAGCCTCACCTGTGCCCATCAGTGCAGTGTAACCAGGGCCCATCAATGCTGCCTCACCAGTGCCCATCAGTGTAGTGTAACCAGTGCCCATCAATGCAGCCTGACCTGTGCCCATCAATGCAGCCTGACCTGTGCCCATCAATGCAGCCTGACCTGTGCCCATCAATGCAGCATGACCTGTGCCCATCAATGCAGCATGACCTGTGCCCATCAATGCAGCATGACCTGTGCCCATCAATGCAGAATAACCAGTGCCCATCTGTGCAGCATAACCAGTGCCCATCAGTGCAGCATAACCAGTGCCCATCAGTGCAGCCTGACATGTGCCCATCAATTCAGCCTGACATGTGCCCATAATGCCGCCTGACGTGCCCATAATGCGGCCTGACATGTACCCATAATGCGGCCTGACATGTGCCCATAATGCGGCCTGACATGTGCCCATAATGCGGCCTGACATGTGCCCATAATGCGGCCTGACATGTGCCCATAATGTGGCCTGACATGTGCCCATAATGCAGCCCGACATGTGCCCATAATGCAGCCAGACATGTGTCCATAATGCCGCCTGACATGTGCCCATAATGCCGCCTGACATGTGCCCATAATGCCGCCTGACATGTGCCCATAATGCCGCCTGACATGTGCCCATAATGCCGCCTGACATGTGCCCATAATGTGGCCTGACATGTGACCATAATGCAGCCCGACATGTGACCATAATGCAGCCTGACATGTGACCATAATGCAGCCTGACGTGTGCCCATAATGCAGCCTGACATGCCCATAATGCAGCCTGACACTTCCTGGCCCGGCGATAGCATCACATGGCCCGCCATTGGACAGGTGTTCGGTCTATCAAATGCCAGGAGGCAGGACTGCGTGACGTGAGCTCCGGGGGCACTGCGAGAATTCTAATGAAAGCAGTTACAGTGGGCAATGCCCACTCTGATGAACCGGGCGGCCGGCTCGCCTGTTCCTCACCTCTCTCTTCCACTGGCTGGGAGAAAGGCTCCCATTCAAGCCCGCCTGCTGACTGAGTTGAATGGGAGGCAGCCCATGCTCGCCAGCCCTCATTTTTCACTCACAAATTGTGAGTAGGCGAGTGGAAAATTTGAGGGTTGCTCTATATCATTTATGAATAAATTAAACAGAATTGGTACCAAGACAGAACCTTGTGGTACCCCACTTACCACTCCAGACCAGTCTAAGTACACGTTATTTAATCACTACCCTTTGGACGCGCCCCTGTAACCAGTATTCTATCCAAGAACAAACCTTATGGTCCATGCCTACAGACTTCAGCTTGTAGATTAAGCATTTATGGGGAACTGTATCGAATGCTTTTGCAAAATCCAGATACACCACATCCACAGGCTTCCCCACATCTAGATGGCAGCTCACTTCCTCGTAGAATGTTAACTGTACTAGATTGTTCTGGAAAGAACGACCCTTCATAAACCCATGCTGATTACTACCAATGATATGGTTTTCATCAGCAAATTCTTGGATATAGTCCTTTATCATCCCCCCCAATAATTTACCTACAATTGATGTTAGGCTGACCCGCCTGTAGAATAGGTCTATGCCCTTTTTTTGAATATTGGTACCACACTGGCTTTTCTCCAATCAGCTGGTACAAATCCTGTCAGTATGCTGTCTGCACAGATTAAAAACAATGGTCTAGCTATAACCCAACTGAGTTATTTGAGGACTCTCAGGTGTAAGCCATCTGGTCCTGGTGATTTATTTGTGTTAAGGTTATCTAGTTCTTCCTTGACTCCTGCCTCTGTTAGCCACAAGGGTATATCATGTGATGTGTTACTAACAATACTGGTGTAGTCAGTGCACCCCTCCTTTCCCTGTGTAAAAAAAATAGATCTTGTATGTAATGAACATAGCACACTGGGCACCACTCATACTTCCAGAACTTGTATGTGATGAACATAGAACACTGGGCACCGTTTGAACTTCCAGAACTTGTACATGATGAAAATGGCACACTGGGAACTGCTAATACTTAAAATAACTTGTACTGTATGTAATGGACATAACACACTGGGCACTGCTCCTATTTGTATGCGATGAACATAGCACACTGGACACCACTCATACTTCCAGAGCTTATACGTGATGAACATAGAACACTGAATACCACTCATACTTCCAGAGCTTATATGTGGTGAACATAGCACACTGGGTACCACTCAGTATTTTTCTTAGAAACTATGTTATGAACAAAGAACACTGGGCAACGCTCGAATTTCCATTACTCATACATGATGAACATAACACACTGGATACCACTCCTCATCCTTCCAAATTTTGATGAACATAGCACACTGGGCACTACTCACTAGTACTTGCCTGTGATGAACATAGCACACTGGGCACTGCTCACCAGTACTTGCCTGTGATGAACATAGCACACTGGGCACTGCTCACCAGTATTTGCCTTTGATGAACATAGCACACTGGGCAATGCTCACCAGTACTTGCCTGTGATGAACATAGCACACTGGGCACTGCTCGCCGGTACTTGCCTGTGATGAACATAGCACACTGGGCACTGCTCGCCGGTACTTGCCTGTGATAAACATAGCACACTGGGCACTGCTCACCAGTACTTGCCTGTGATAAACATAGCACACTGGGCACTGCTCACCAGTACTTGCCTGTGATGAACATAGCACACTGGGCACTGCTCACCAGTACTTGCCTGTGATGAACATAGCACACTGGGCACTGCTCACCAGTACTTGCCTGTGATGAACATAGCACACTGGGCACTGCTCACCAGTACTTGCCTTTGATGAACATAGCACACTGGGCACTGCTCATACTTCCAGTACTTTTACGTGATGAACATAGCACACTGGGTACCATTTCATGCTTCTAGAACTTGTATGTGAATTAAAGACCAAGCTACGCACAGAATAGCTGACCTTGCTAGCTGCCTGGTAATAACAAATCTGCAAGAAAGGTGGAGTTACATTACGTATCTGGAAATCAAACTGTTACATGCTCCATCAATCAACAGCTTTCTTGCCCTCAGGTGCTGGAGCTAATTTAAAATACAGTGGCTAAAAATAGAAGCACGTTATGAAGAAAATGAGTGATCTGAACCTCTGACACCATACAAACTGGTGCTGGAATGCACAGGTCATCATTCTTAAAGCTCATGATCCAATTACTTAATTGCAAGTCCATACTAGCTAATCAATTCATCCATTTTATGCAATACCAAGGAAAGATGAAGGTCTAGCTTTAACTGATTGGATTTTCCACTTACAGCAGACAAGAACCAAAATGAGCAAGAAATGAAAGATGCTTCTTCATGTCACTGAGAGCTCAAACATCATTACAATGCCTATTAACTCAGACTCATCACTTTGGTATCTTGAGTTGCATAAACTACTGGTTTATGTTAACATATGACATGGCCCTAATCAAGAGCATCTCTACATACACACAGTATGTATAATTTCATCAGAATGAATTTGACATACAACCAATTCTCACGAGCTTGAGTGCTCTATTTGAAGAAATGCAGAATTTAATAGGGAATACACTTTCCCCACCCTTGGCCAACCTTTAGAAGTAGCGGTGTGACGAACTCCACATCTCTGTAGATAAAACTCCATTTTGAGACAATATAGTCTAGTATCCTATCTATATTATAATCTACTGATGGAATGGAAAGGGCAAATGTCAGTCTATTTGCAGTTTCAGAACCGTCATAATTATATTAATTCGGATTTAATACATCGCCTTCATTTTTTTTAGATGTTACAGGCCCGTAATGATAACCATCAGGTGTTTACAAAGAAAAAAAAATGCAGCATTCTGTATTGTTAATATTGTTTTGAGACCCTCTAATACAGAGGTCTCCAATCTTTCTAAACAAAGGGCCAGTTTACTGTCCTTCAGCCTTTAGGGGGGCCGGACTGTGGACAGTGGCAGTAAATAATGCCACACCTTTGGTATTGGGGAAAATACTGCCCCATCGTTGGGGTCAGTGGGAGAAATTATGCCCCATTGTTGGTGTCAGTAGGGAGGAATAGTGCCCCATCATTGGTGTCAGTGGGGGGAATAGTGCCCCACTGTTGTTGTCAATGGCAGGAATATTGCCTCAAGGTCCGAATAAAAGGTAAGAAAAGGGCCACTGCTCTAATGGTCTTTCACACCAGGGCAGTCCCTGAAGGGCAATCTGTGCAAGTTGGCTGGAATTGTTTGAAAAGCTTTCTTTCTTACAGAATAGATTTACAAGATAGGGGCATTAAAAGATAGTTAATTGAGGCTCAACCATGCTAGAGCTATACCAGCCACTTTATTAGGTACACCTGTTCAATTTCTTGGTAACACAAATTGCTAATCAGTCAATCACACGGCCGCAACTCAATGCATTTTGGCATTTAGATGTGGTGAAGATGACCTGCTGAAGTTCAAACTGAGCATCAGAAAGGGGATTTAAGTAACTTTGAACGTGGCATGGTTGTTGGTGTCAGAAGGGTTGGTCTGAGTATTTCAAAAACTGCTGATCTACTGGGATCCTCACGCACAACTATCTCTAGGGTTTATAGAGAAAGGTCCAAAAAAGAGTAAATATCCAGTGTCAGTTGTGTGGACAAGAATGCCTTGTTGATGTCAGACACACTGGTTTGAGATGATAGAAAGGCAACAGTAACTCAACTAACCACTCATTACAACCAAAGTATGCAGAATACCATCTCTGAATGGACAACACATCGAACCTTGAAGCAGATGGGCTACAGCAAAAGACCACACTGGGTGCCACTCCTGTCAGCTACAATTTGCAGAGGCACACCAAAATTAGACAATAGAAGACTGGAAAAAATGTTGCCTGGTCTGATGAGTCTCGATTTCGGCTGCGAGTACCAATTGAGCATTGTTTAACCACTTCAGGCCTGGAAGGTTTTACCCACTTCCTGACCAGGCCAATTTTTGCGATACGGCACTGCGTCGCTTTTACTGAACATCGCGCAGTTGTGCAATGCTGTACCCAAATAAAATTGATGTCCTTTTTCCCCCACAAATAGAGTTTTCTTTTGGTGGTATTTGATCACCTCTGGGATTTTTATTTTTTGCGCTATAAACAAAAAAATACTGACAATTTTGGGAAAAAAACATTTTTTACTTTCGGCTATAATACGGATCATAAAAAAAAAAATGTAAAAAAATGAATTTCTTCATCAATTTAGGCCGATATGTATTCTGCTAAATATTTTTGGTAAAAATAAATCCCAATAAACGTATATTGAATGGTTTGCGCAAAAGTTATAGCGTCTACAAACTACGGGATAGATTTATTTATTTATTTTTTATTGGTAATGGCGGCAATCTGTTATATTTAGCGGGACTGCAACATTGGGGCAGACAAATCTGACCCTAAGTGACACTTGTTGGGGACCAGTGACACCAATACAGAGATCAGTGCTAAAAAAAATGCACTGATCAATGTATAAATAACACTGGCAGGGATGGGGTTATCATCAGGGGCGATCACGGGATTAAATGTGTTCCCTGGGAGGTGCTTTCTAACTGGGGAGGGGGAGTGGATTCACAGGAGGAAAAGAGAGATTGTGATTCAGCTTAGCTTTTCCTCCCTGACAGAGCAGCGGCGTGCTTTGTTTACATCAGCACACCGTTGCTCCAGTTCTCTTCTGAATGTTCGGCGGGTAGTGGCAGCCATTGTGACCCTCGGACCGGCTGATTGGCTCCCACTGTGTCCAATCACAGAAGGAGCGGCACTCCGGCAGGCACGTGATTTTGCGCACCCGGGCCGCCCTGCTGCAGTAAATATACGTGGGGCAGTTCGGAAGCGGTTAAACACCACAACCTACCTGAGAATCATTGCTGACCTTGTCCACCCCTTTATGACTACAGTGTACCCATCTTCTGATGGCTCCTTCCAGCAGGATAATGCACCATTATGCATGGTTTCTTGAACAGGACAATGCGGTCACTGTACTCCAATGGCATCCACAGTCACCAGATCTCAAGCCAATAGAGCATCTTTGGAATGTAGTGAAAAAGGAGATTCGCATCATGGATGTGCAACTGACAAATCTGCAGCAACTGCGTGATGCTATCATGTCAATATGGACAAAAATCTCTGAGAAATGTTTTTAATGCCTTACTGAATCTTACGAAGAATGAAGGCAGTTCTGAAGGCAAAAGGGGGTCCCAACCTGGTACTAGCAAGCGTACCAAATTAAAGAGGGCGGTGAATGTATATCTCTAAGTGAAACCAGCCAGGTTTACTTTTCCATCTGACTCAAGAGGTATTCTCCTAATACTATCCCAACCATTGTTACTATCTGTAGCAAAGCATATCATTTATAATAGTTTGCTGTATTATCTAGAATAATTTTTTATTGGATGCTGTGTATGAGGTCTCCTACACTTACAAACTTATCATTACCTAGTTATAAAGAATGTCCCATCGAGAAAATCTCTACTGGGCTCTCAATAAAAGGTTTCCATAGTGTGAAATAGGTTACGCTGCTCAGAAGAGGTGAAGATTTTCAAAATAAGCCCCTAATGAAGCTTTACTGCATTGTCTCCCTTCCATCTTCTACCCATTTGTTTTCCTGTGATCATCATGAGCAAATAATTTCTATTGAAGAAAATCAATCAAAAATTACTGCAATAGCTTGAATGACATGAATGAGTTATATTTAAAACACACAGTATGTTTAAGTGACATGGAAGTGAAAAAAAGTGAGAATTTATACACAGATACCTAAAAACTGAAATAAACAAATGGAAAAGAAACATAGATAGAAAAACTGCTCTTGAAAAAACTCAACATTTACTCAGGTAAAAGCAATAGCTGGTCAGGTTGGGTGGCCTTCTTTTTTCTATGTACTTTTGCATGCACTTTATCTGTTGTAATCCTGATGAACGCTTAAAGCGGAGTTCCACCCAAAAGTGGAACTTCCGCTTTAAGGGAAGGAGACCCCCCCAACATGCCACAATTGGCATGTCATTTTTTTGGGGGGAGACCAGGGAGCCCGTTTTCACAGGGTCCACTTCCTCTCCTAGCGCCGTGGAGCCGGAAGGAAGTTCACCTTCTCCCCTCCCACCCGGCAATCTTCTGGGACACGTCAAAGGTCCCAGAAGATACGCCGGCCAGTCACAGAGCGCAGCACGACTCACGCATACGCAGTGTGCGCCCGGCTCTGAAGCCAAAGCCGGTGCCCACACCTGTGATGTCGGAGCCGTAGAGGAGGAGGGGGAGAAGAGCGATGCTGCGGGCGGCTGCATCGCTGAACCGGGAGACAGGTGAGTGTCTGATTATTAAAAGTCAGCAGCTATACACTTTTTGTAGCTGCTGACTTTTAATAGGGTGGAACTCTGCTTTAAAAGGTGGTGACAGCACTGTGTATAACAGGTATTACACTTTCTTTGTTCTAGCGCACTTGCCATGGTGCACTGGTTGTTTTTCTTATGTTTGTGAAAAATATTTAACAAAACAAATTTTCTACAATAAGAAAAAAAAAAAAAAAAAAACTCACCATGGGTGTATAAAAATGTAAGAAAATCTGGAAAAATGTGGAACAGCTACCCATAACAACCCAATTCCTTGTTTCATATTTCCCAATAAAATAATAAATAATATGTAAACCTAGCATTTCAGATTCATATGTACCTGCTCTACCATCTAGTTGTATGAAAAAATATCCTCTATGTATTGCTTCCTTTGTGTGAAATCCCTGGCGTTTCTGCCACATCCTCTGCTTTCCTATCACTAGGCACAGGAGCACATTGTTGACAGGTTTATAGCTGTGCAGGGAACTCAGTCTGCTCTCCTCTAATGATCAAACTTGTGTTTACACCACCCCCCGGCACATTGCTTCCTGAAGAAGTCATGTGACCAGTGACGCAACGCGTTGGAAAGAGCTTGTGACGTTATTTACGGAGTCCCTGAAACCCGGCAAAATGGTGAGATGGAGTTTTTTTTCTCACTGCAGATTGGAGGTTTATATTTATGCAATACACGAGATGTTTATATTGAAAGTTGTTTGGCTAAAAAGTTTAACGGTTTTAAACACACTGCACGATAAGATACTCTGTTTATTTGAGTATCATTGCAGAGGGAACCCTATCCATCAGAGACAGAGGAGGACTAGAGGGGCAAGGTTGTGGACTGACTTTAATGATCATTCTTATAGCTATTTTGACCTTGATCATAACATGGAGGGGGGCACGCATTGCTGGAGGTGATAAGTTGGTGGCTGGAAATTAAACAAGTTATCACCGTTTCTAGGCACCAATTTCTTTTTTCCCTTTATTATTTGGAAACAATAGGAACAGTTTATAAATTTTTTTATATGTTTAAACATTTTAGATTTGAACATTTTTTTTATTTAGAAGGATTATTTTTTGAATTAGCACACCATTGTCTCTTATCATTGTTTGCTTTCGTCAGTGTTGAGGACACTAGTAAATGGTTGCAGCTGTTCATTTGACTTAGAGGTGCTAATTGACCACATAGTCATAATTTTTTTTTTATTTTTTTTTGCTTTTTTTGTACATCCACAGCAGCCCACAAGTATTTTGCAGAAAAATTTTGCCCCCCCCCCCCCACACACAGCTACTCACTGGTAAGACCAGTGTACTGCTGTTTCTCCTCCCCTACCTCTCTGAGCTACTTATGCACCTGAGAACAGAGAATATGTTGATACTTTATAAAAAAGGGGCAAAATAGGTATTTGTGTTTTTTTTATATCAATACACAAATGCTTTCCATTTTTGTTTTAAACTGAATGGGCTGTTTTACAGAGTGAGGGTTTACATATATATTAAAGTGGCATACTTGCTGGGCAGACTACTCTACTTTTTGACAGGTTCCTTTTCTTCAATTTGTACACATCAGCTCCATGTAGATTCTCCTCTTTCAGACAGATCTGGTCTTCGTTCGCTTGACATGCTGTCGGAAAATTGCTGTAGGCTCCTCCACTGCACCGAACAGAGTTCTTAGGGAAAAAGCAATACCTTGTAGGATGTCTGCTCTGGATTTTTTTAAAAATCAGACCCCCATCCTCTAAATGATATTTAACTTCCTTTCTTCATTCTGTAGATTATTGTTCTCAAAATGGTGACTATTGCGGAGGAAAAATTATTCCATAAACCATTTAAAAAAAAAACTAGGAGTATGCACCTGTGCACGCTCCTAGCTCTGACATGTCATCACTAACAGCCACAACTCTACCATGAATGATTAGGATGTTCCCTCATGATGTGATCACCACAAAATTAAGGTGATCATATAAGGCTTTGTTTACAAAAAATAATCTAAAAAAAAAAATGGTCGTATTTAAAAATACATTTAAAAAAGTATTTTTTTGTATTCACGTAAAATTCTTTCCTCTGCATTTAGCTCTGCTTTAGATCATTACTAACTCTTGCCAGTGGTGATATGCCTAGTTAGTGGTGATCTAAAGCAGAGCTGTGTCCTTCAAAGAGCAAAAGAAAAATACAATTTACATTTTTTTTAATTGTTGACATTTCTTAAACCAGTGTACCAAATAAAAACTATATACCAGGTATATCCTTTAAAACAATGGAAAAAGTAATTAGGTAGGCAAATGAGTTATTGACAAGTTAGCTGATACATACCAACTTTACTTAATTTGGCCTTGACATCTAGGTTTCAATTACCTCTCAAAGTGTTAAGAAGCTAGTCAATTTCTTCTTTAAGAATTGTGAGCATTATGACAGAAGATACTTTATCTATTTCATAGGAGATTTACAAGCAAGGAGTCCTATATCTATCATGTTTTAGTCTTTTTCTGCCCTTAGACATCAACTTGGGTACATGATCTATTGACAGTCAGCCTGCTCATAGATGGTTTGAATCTTGATAATTTCCAGCGGCTATAGACTTGTTGATGGGGGAATTCAGTGAAAATCACATTATCTATTGCCTGCCTTACTCAATGCACAGTACACAGTTTAGCCATGTTCTAGGCTGCCCTTTTGACAACTCTCAAAAGGATGTGGGATGAATTTTTCCATCTCCCATTTTATCCATCTCAAAGTACCTTAAAGTGGATGTAAACCCAAAAAATAAATTTTACTGACACTTCTACCCTGTAAAGGAGAGGATGTCATGTCATCTGTGCCGAGTCTTGCCACGAAGAGTTAATCCAGCTCCGAGTAATCCCATTATCTTTTTTCAGTAAGAGAAAGACCGACTAAGGGAGAAATAGGAGACGTTTCATGCCCATGCTGTGTGAGTGAAAGGTAATTTCCTTATCTCCTGCACGGAGCAGAGAAAGCTGCACACTCCCACTTCATTTCTCCTCCAGCTCTCCCAGGATTGGCTGCTCCACACCTCAGCATGATTAGGCATGCAGAAGTCATGTGGTGACTTTCCTGAGTTTTGACTAGATGTTTCTCAAAACTCAAGTAGCAAAGTGTGAGAGTATAGAGATGGGTGGGGAGACTCGTGAAATCATGACTCCACCCTCCGAGCTCCAGCAAAGAGAGCCACCTATGGATTCCAGTGTTTTGCAAGGCTGCTACTGCTGAAAGGGTGACATTTGCAAGGTAGGGATACATGCAGGAGGCTTGCATGTACATATACATTAATACTGTGCCATTCGTTTTTACTGGGTGAGTGGTGGGTTTACATCTCCTTTGATTACAAAACCACGCCACCATTGTAAAAGCCTTTGTGTGTGATGGGTACATTTAATAGGACTTTCCACATTTACACCAATCAGCCATAACATTATGACAACTGACAGGTTAAATTAATAAAACTGATTATTTAGTTACAATAGCATCTGAAGGTCGGTGGGATATATCAGACAGCAAGTAAACATGTTGTCTCTGAAATTGCTATGTTGAAAGCAGAAGAAAATAGGCATTGCAGTTTGTTGTGTATGGGGCTGCTAGCAGTAGACCAATCAGGGTGTCCATGGTGACCCATGTCCTCAGCCAAAAGGACCTACAATGGGCACGTGAGCACTAGAACTGGACCATGCAGCAACGAACGAAGGTGGCCTGGTTTGATGGATCATGTTTTCTTTTACGTCATGTGGATGGCCGGGTGCATGTGTGTCGCTTACCTGGGGAAGAGATGGCACCAGGATGCAGTATAGGAAGAAGGCAAGCTGGTGGAGGCAGTGTGATGCTTTGGATAATGTTCTGCTGAGAAACCTTGGGTCCTGACATTCATGTAGATGTTACTTGACATATACCATCTACTTAAACATTTTTGCTGACCAAGTACACCCTTTCATGGATATGGCATCCCTGATGGCAATGGCCTCTTTCAGCGGGATAATGCACCCTGCCACACTGCAAAAACAATTCAAGAATGGTTTGAGGAACACAATGACGAGTTTGAGATATTGGCTTGGCCTCCAGATTTTCCAGCATCTGTGGGATGTGCTGGAAAAATAAGTCAGATCCATAGGAGGCCCCATCTCATAAAAACTTACAGGACCTAAAGGATCTGCTACTGATGGCTTTGTGCCAGATACCACAGCAAACCTTCAGTGGTCTAGTGGCATCCATGCCTGGATGGGTCAGGGCTGGTTAAGTGGCTGTTTTGGCAGCAAAAGGGGACCTACTCAATAGGTGGGTGGTCATAAAGTTATGGCTTATCACGGTATAAGACAGTGAATGACATTCCATAAACATTGCAGGAAAATCAAATCACTAATGCAAACCACATGCACCAGGAAGATACACCTACAGTAAATGTTTGGTAAATGCCACATTCACTGCTTTATAACTACCATATACACCTACATGTTATTATGGAGTATTTTTCTTTTCCAATGCATAGTGCCTTAATGTAGCTACTATGACAGAAGGTAGTGTATAGTGGAGCTTCATACTAAATATTCACACAACTGAATCAACTGAAGTCTCAAACTTTTTTATCTCTTTGTATTGCTGTACACATCTGAAAGTCGGGGACTGATCCTTGTTTGGAAAAGGTTTACTATACCTTTCTCTTTCAGTGAAAGCGTGGCTTCCCTTTTCTCTCTCCAATGCTCTGTACTGGCATAGCTGAGTAACAGCCATACCCCTCATCACAAGTGTCCCCACATAGCGGAGTTGCAGACACCAGTTTTAATCCTAAGTGCTGATTACTGAGAACTCTGGATCTAACTCGGATGACTAGACAGTCATATTTGGACACACTACACAACTTCTTTAACAGGAAAGTGGAGGCAAGACTATAAAATAGTCTTGCCTCAATAGCTCAATAGTGGACTCAATAGCTGTGTAACTGGCTTTAAGGTGGTTCTGAAGGCTGAAGGTTTTTTACCTTCATACATTCTATGCATGAATCTAAAAAAAAAAACCTTACGTGTGCAGTCTCCCCCCCCTGATACTTACCTGAGCCTGATCTTGATCCAGCAATGTGCACGGGAGCAGCTTCTCCCCCGACTCTCTCTCTGCTCATTGGCTCAGATATAGCAGACGCTATTGGCTGTCAATCACAGCCAGTGTGGAGGGAGCAGGAGATGAGGCTGAGCCCCATTCTGTGTGCCCATGGACACACGGAGTGGGGCTTGGCAGTGAGCAAGCATGAGTGCCCCCATAGCAAGCAGCTTGCTATGGGGGCACTCAGCAGGGGGGAGGAGCCCAGAACGCTGGCTGGGGACCTGAGAAAGGGAAGACTGGGGCTGCTCTGTGCAAAACCATTGCACAAAGCAGGTAAGTATAACACGTTTGTTATTTTTGAAAAAAAATCCTTTAGCGTCACTTTCAGGCAAGCCCTGTATCGCCATAGTTCGGGTCGTCCATTCGGATCTATCAGTGGCGAACTTGATTTTCCAAAATATTCCCGTTCTTTTTTCTTGTAATTGGATTCATATAAAGAACCCACACACAAACCCGTACAATGTACCTATGTCCCGAACGGACTTTCACTGCGATTTCCTAAAAAAAAGTTTTTATTGTTTGCACAATATGAATGGACGAAACACGTTACCAAAACGTGTCTCGTCGGGGTCAGAAGGGAAAGAGTCCAGGGGTCGGTCGCAAGACCCGAGGAGGGGGGACGACTCACGGGGGTATCGTTCGACGAACGATACCCCCGTGAGTACGAACGAGTGACGGTTCGGGGTGAGGCACACAGGTACCCGTGTGTCTTACCCCGAGTCGGAGTAGAGGACGAGGGAGGTGTGACCGACACTAACTGTCGGTTATCGCAGACGATATAGACTCGGTTACTCGTCTCTCTCTCAGCCCCCTCTTCGACGAGGGCACGTGTAACGACCTAGTTCTAGTCCGAGTCCATTCATAGTCCCCCCCCTCTGACGTGTGCATT
>BLSH010190650.1:1761149-1773513 GCA_018402905.1 Glandirana rugosa
GGGTGGTTGCTGGAATTTATGTTGGTCCCTCTGGATCTTTATTACATTATGTTGCTGTGGAGGGGTTTCTAAGAGATGCTTTCTGTGAGAATATACCACGTTTTGTATTTGGTGTAGACCTTGGTGTCTTGATTTTACCAATGATGTAACTACTTTTTATTACAAATTCTTATTTGTCTAACAACCACGCGTTTTAAATGTACCTGTGCATTTTTACATTTTTTTTTTTTTTTTTAGAGATCACCCACCTTTACATTCCCTTTAGTATATTTTCTCTTAGTTGCTCCAGTGGCGCAATTGGTTAGCACGCGGTACTTATAAGTATATTTTCTCTCCTTGATTTGAAGGATGATTTTGTAAGTTTCTTACCTTGCAGGCAGATGATGACCCTAATCTAAAATATACCACAGACATCAAAAAGCAATTTTAAAGCTGAATAGTCTTTCACAGTAAAGACTATATCCGATAAGCATGTCCATGTACACAGCAAACAATCAATAGCTTTATTACCAAATAATAAACTAGTGGAGGAAAACCTCAGCAAGGTGAACAATACTGTTCCCTGTCACCGGGTCTGGAGGCCAAGGCTACCCACAAGTTTCCCAGCAGCTGGCAAAAATTAGCTAAAGAGCTCATAAATGCTTGTGAGAATATAAGAGCTGCTTTTCCAAATTGTTAAACCTAGGTGATAACTCCACAGCTGACAATCCAAATGCAGGCCTCACGTCTTCTCCAAACTGGACCAGTCAGTGAGCCTGAAAACTCTCATCTGCCATCCTCCTTTCTTGTTCCAAGGGGACTCTGAAGTTTACATGCTTATGAGCAAGTCAGCAAGGGCAACCCCCATATTTCTGTGCTCATATCTACCGTATAATGTATGCCAACATTGTAAAATAGTCGTGTTAGCAGTTAGCAGGGCTGAAAGATTGATCACATTTTTATTGCCACTAGAAATTGCACTCTCATTGCTCACCCAGGAGGGGAAAGCACCTCAATGAGGACAAAGACAACAAAAATTGACAGCCTTAATCTGGCCATAGATGGGTCAGATTTTTTGTTCAACCAACGGGTTGATCAAATGTATGAATGGGGGAATCCATGATCCATTGTATTTGGATTCATTGTACTTGGACAGGATGGACACTTCCCCGCTACCAGAATACACAGATTAGCGCTGGGCTTGAAGTATCAGAATGTGCTTGGTTTCTCTATATTTAGCTATCATATTCACACTAATCAATCCAACAAGAATTCCACCATCTAAAGCAGGGATATGCAATTAGCGGACCTCCAGATGTTGCAGAACTACAAGTCCCATGAGGCATAGCAATACTCTGACAGCCACAAGCATGACACCCAAAGGCAGAGGCATGATGGGACTTGTAGTTTTGCAACAGCTGGAGGTCCGCTAATTGCTTATCCCTGATCTAAAGTAAGCGGAGCGTAATATTTTTAACCGTCAGAAGCTCTATATTTGTCTCTTGTGAAGTGAGGAGACTAGTATAACCATGCTATCTCTCTCTGAACATAAGATGTTATCTATGGCTATGAAGATGCTTACTGTAGTAGAAAAGAGGAAACCCCAAGGTTCTGGACAGGTAAGCATACAGAGGAAAAAATTAAACACTCATATTCTGGTACAAGTAACTCATTACATCATAAGCTTTCCAGTTGTTCCAAAAAGGGTGGATACAAAGCAACATAATATATAATGGTCCAAAAAGAAGCCACAGGTGTCCTGACACCAAGTGTAGAGTTGGCCTTCTTAATCCTGCCTGCATTGGGTTGTAATAGTAGTGAGTTTTGCTCAGTATAGTGCAAACAAATGATCCCAAAGGGCAATCCATAGACACACAGCTTGTAAGGCAGGCAGAGGTTCTGCTCCTGATGTGGTCAGCACAACTCAATGCAGATAGTGCTCATGCAGCCCTAAAGCTAAGCTATGACATCATAAATTATGAAATGCAAAAAAGATATCAGAACATTTTAATATCTGCAAGCATGAGTAACAACATTTTAGATGCAATTTCTTAAAGACTGTTTCCTGAGTTAAAAACAGACTCCAAGATGGTTTTTGATGTGTTACTACAGGTTCATTGATCCCAAAGTTGAAAAAAGTTCTCTTTACATGGCAAACTTTCTATCCATAAAAGAAAATGGTTTAAGATCAGTGACCACACCAGTCTAGAGCTGTGCAATAATTTAGAAAGTTACTGAACATGCCATACAATTATTAGGTTTAAGAGTATATATTGTACATGACGCTATGCTATCTATAGACCTTTTCCACCTTCAGAGATACTTTCAGGAGTTTTTATGAACAGAACTCCCACCAATCATCTGTTTAAACATGGCCACAACCCCAAATTATTTTCTTATGGTGGATAGGTGCCAAAAAAAGAAACAAGCATCTTCATTTTTTTTACAGACATATCACCATAACTACAAAGAACTGGTTAGAAGGTTAGATTTGTCCCATTTTGGTCCATTAGAACTAAAAAATATTATAACAAGTAAAAGTGGTGTGAGACAATGCCTGACATCACACTGTATGGAGCTGCATGATATACACTGAGAAAAATTATAAAAGGAACACTTTTGTGTTTGCCCCATTTATCATGAGCTGAACGCTAAGATCTATGACTTTTTCTATGTGCACAAAAAGGCCTATTTCTCTCAAATATTGTTCACAAATCTGTCTAAATCTGTGTTTGTGAGCACTTCTCCTTTGTCAAGATAATGCTTTGCAAAGATAATCCATCCACCTCACAGGTGTGGCATATCAAAGATGCTGATTAGACAGCATGATTATTGCACAGGTGTGCCTTAGGCTGGCCACAAAAAAAGGCCACTCTACAATGTGCAGTTTTATCACACAGCACAATGCCACAGATGTCGCAAGTTTTGAGGGAGCATGCAATTGGCATGCTGAATACAGGACTGTCCTCTAGAGCTGTTGCCCTTGAATTGAATGTTCATTTCTCTACCATAAGCCATCTCCAAAGGTGTTTCAGAGAATTTGGCAGTACATGCAACCAGCCTCACAACCGCAGACCACCCGTAACCACACCAGCCCAGGACCTCCACATCCAGCATCTTGACTGCCAAGATCGTCTGAGACCAGCCACCCGGACAGCTGCTACAACAATCGGTTTGCATAACCAAAGAATTTCTTTTGAATGCACAGAGATACCGTCACGAGATCCTGGGGCCCATTGTTGTGCCATTCATCCATGACCATCACCTCATGTTGCAGTCTAATAATGCACGGCCCCATGTTGCAAGGATCTGTACACAATTCCTGGAAGCTGAAAACATCATAGTTCTTGCATGGCCAGTATACTCACTAGACATATCGCCCATTGAGCATGTTTGGGATGCTCTGGATACGCATTTACAACAGCGTGTTCCAGTTCCTGCCAATGTCCAGCAACTTCGCACAGCCATTCAAGAGGAATGGACCAACATTTCACAGGCCATAATCAACAACCTGATCATCTCTATGCGAAGTAGATGTGCTGCACTGCGCGAGGAAAATGGTGGTCACACCAGATACTGACTGGTTTTCTGACCCACGCGGACCCCCCCAATACAGTAAAACTGCACATTTTAGAGCGGCCTTTTATTGTGGCCAGCCTAAGGCACACCTGTGCAATATTCCTGCTGTCTAATCAGCATCTTGATATGCCTCACCTGTGAGGTGGATGCGTTATCTCAACAAAGGAGAAGTGCTAACTAGCACAGATTTAGACAGATTTGTGAACAATATTTGAGAGAAATAGGCATTTTGTGTACATAGAAAAAGTCGTAGATCTTTGAGTCCAGCTCATGATAAATGGGGGCAAACACAAAAGTGTTGCTTTTATATAGCACTCCCTAATGTTTGACAGGATGCCATTAAATACATATTTTGCTCTACATGAAGCTTCGATGTGATATAAACATTGATATTCTAATATAGGAAATTAGTGAAGCTGAGAATGAAAGTTGGCTAAAAGAAAAATATTTTGTATACATAGAATTCTGGTTTGCTTTAGAACCTGAATTGCTAAAATGATTGGTTTCACTGGGCAACAAGCACTTTGTCAATCAGGCAACATTTTATTAGACGTTGTTCATACATCTACGGAGAGCTGTAAACTCTGCTGCCAAGCAGAAGTAAAGCTGCCACCATTCTGTACGTTAGGCTCTGGTAAAACACAATTCCAAAAATGCTTTACTTCCAGTGTATCTATCACCATATTAATTTCCGCATTGTATTTCAATTATTCGTAGACATTAATCTGAATAAACTTGCAGTTTGTAAACTTAACTTGTGAAGTTCCCCACACATTCAATATGCCTTGTTAAATGGCACTGCTGTGTCACATATTTCACAGAGCCACCTAGTGAACTACAGTGGTGCTGAGGGAAGGAGTTGCAGTAGGCAGGATCAGTAAATGAATTTCTGTTTGCAGGCAGCATGGTATCATGGGATATGTAGTCCTTAGAAATTGAATGAAAAGAAAATAGAGGAAAAGCTACAAAGCATGTAGGGAACCCAGGTTGTGGGAAAACATGGCAGCATTTACAACATGAAAGAAAAATTTTCAATTAAGCTTATATTGGATTATCAAAATAACTGTATTGTGATCACAATTCTGATATTCAAAAACGAAAGTGTATGCTGTGAACTCCTTTTTCATACTATGGTTGCATCACAACACTGGAATAGCAGCAGCTCTTAGTAGTGGTAGTCCTGGAACTACTTAGAACAGCTGACGAGTAAAGCCTCTATTCGGGTGGGCATGTGACAAGACTACTACCTTCTCCCTGAAAGTGGGAATCCTCTAAGCTTAATTTTGTAAAAAAAATTGTCTATGCATCATTCTACAGAGATAGCTCAATAAATGTGTAATTACAAACCCACCAAAGCTAGCTGATGTGGAAATATAAAACAAGACCATGCTATATTTTTCTAAACTATAGACACATTTAAGATGATTATTGTACAGTCAATGCCTATCTAATGAACACATGGCTATGGATACCCTTCAAGCGTAAGAAACATCTCCTTGGCTTCAGATTTTTCTGGCCTGTTGCCAATGCTCTGTAGTGATAAGTCAGCTGCAAGGGTGTCTGTACAGTAGGCCAATCCAATTTATGTGCCAATCAGTGCAAGAACAATCATTTGACAGTCTGATGTTTCAACGGTTATCTCATGAGTCTGGATACTTTTAACATGTTTGAACATAGACAAACTGAAAATGGAACTATACTTCTTTCCACTCAACATCGATGAGCTTCTTCTCCAGCTATGACATCTTCTCCCAAGCCTCTTCTGGGTTTGGGGTCTTCCATCATTAGCAGAGTGAATTCATGAGAAGTAAGGTAAGAATATTTTATTGCAGAAGAGACCCAGTATGTCTTCTCTGCAATAAAAAAAAAAAACCCCTTCCTCTTCCCAATTTAATTAACTAAAGTTCCACGTAATCTCAAAACAAAAAGGCAAATGCCTACTTGAAAAACAAAAACTGTAGGCTTTTTGCTACAACTGGAAAGGACTTACCACTACTAGGTTCTGGACCGCTGTAGACACTATTACATGTGGTCCAGAGCCCACCTCAGCCTGTAACTGGACAATGCAGGAGCAGCAGAGCACTAATCATGTTACCCCTCTGCTCTCCGCTTGCAAAAGCAACAGAGCTCCGATTGGTTTAGAATGCGGCTATTCTCATGCAGGATTAGTGCTAGTATAACGCTGATTACAGAAGGCCAATTTCAAGGCAAATCGAAATACACACATAACTGGATTACATTTTTTAATTATTATTATCAATACATATATGATTTAAAGAATTTTAGCCCAAGTCTCAACTGCATAGTGCAACAGTTTTCTGGAAGATAATACCCTTTGATTGAAATGACCTCTGTAGAAAATGATTGTATTGTTATGTGCATGGCCAAAATAAGGTAATATACATACTTGCCTCCCTACTGTGGTATCGATGTGATGTTACAGCTGTCACCGTCGGCTCTTAGCCCGAGAGCTGAGCAATCACATGACCACTGATCACTCAGTTCTCGGCCTGCTCTGAGCAGAGAGCATTGACTGTCAGTGACCGCTCTCTGCACTGACCCTCGAGTGCTTATTGAAGCACTGGGCTGGGGAGGGGGTGGGAGCAGCTGGCTCAGGCTCTCAGTAGCATGGTGAATGGCTGAGTTAGCTGCTGATCAGGCATTTGGGTGGATCCTAACATTGTGGGCATCCTTCCAGAACCTGGAGCTGCTCGGTAACATCAGCTGTCAGTAGGCTTTAGTCCACTGATTGCTGATTCTTGGTCACAGGAGAGTACAACTAAGTGTATTCCTATGACCAAAAAAGCTTTGGCTATATGCCTTTTTTAAGGCTTCATGCCCATGGGTGCATTCACCCATGTAGCATAAACATGCTGTGTATTTCTGATGCCCAGGATCTCCTGGAGCTGCAAACAGTCACCCATAGACATGAATAGGTGAATAAAACATAGGAAATCAATCAGCGCAGACCTATACACTATAAAAGGACTGACCACACTATACAAGTCCCAGAGAGCCACTGAACACACAGGGCAAATACAATCACCTCCCTTAACTCATACAATAATAATAAAACTGTGCAGCGCTCCTATGTAGTAAAAAAGGTCATTTCCACATCCGATAAAGAAGTTTCGGTTAAGTGGAACGCAACGCGTACGGAGGATGGAAGTGACGTCACCTGCGGACTGGCACAAATGTGTTTGTTGCACCGACGATTGTGTCTGATGCACCGACTATGATTGATGTCCGGATTTTATGAGACTAAGCTTGTTTACTTGGCGCTAGGTTGTTAGTGCCTTTTAATGTAAGTGCATTTCCTTTTTAAACATTAAATAGTTATTATTATACGGAGAGCACTATTTGTCCTCTATTTGCTTTCTGGGTATCTATGCAACCAGAGAGGATCTGGGAGAAGTGATCATTGGTACCATCCAGGACTTCCTACCTGCATCACTGCTTGAGAGGGCCTTTTCCCTAATTAAAGGCAGAGGCTCTGTATGATCCCTGTAATAAGGGTCATAAGAGAAAGGTGAGCAGCCTGTGTATTTGGCCATGGACTCCTGAGCACCCCTGAGCACCCTTTTTCACGTGTGAAACTGAAATGTGCATGCTCTAAGATATCAATGATACAGCCCGTGTGAGGAAGTCTTTTCAGTATGAATAGGTGAAGGCAGCTGTACACAGCTATGCGCCACTATTAGCGTAAAATAGCGCATGCACACAAATGTAATGTCCTGAACACACACTGCAGCCTGTTTACGCTGCATGCATAAGGATGGTTTCACACCTATGCATTTTTGGTGCTTTTGGCATTTTGCAGATTTGCACTACAGTCCATTTAACATGGTTTCCTATGGAACACGCTCTGTAGTACAAATCTGCAAAATGCAAAAAGCACTAAAAATGCATAGGTGTGAATCAGGCCTAAATGTATGTGAATGAAGCCTTAGATTAATCCTTATTTTCCTAAATGCCAAGCAATTCCTACAAGCCAAACCTAATTAGTACAATGGTTACAAACAAGCAGCAATGGATAGTAATAGACCATTTAAAATAAATACAGAGCTTGAGAAAGCATTGGCCCCCTTCCTGATTTAGTCTATTAATGGGAATTATGTTTTCCAGTCTTCAGCCAAAATATATTAGATCAAGGGCTTCCGAATGAACAAAATTTTATCTTTTTAAACAAATCATTTCATGAATAAACTGCTATAAGCTGGCCATGTGTTAAAAATTAATTCCCTAAAAGGGGTTGATTTACAAAAGGAAAAGTACAGTTGCACTCATTTTCCCCAGAGCTTAGTGAATGTGGTGAAGCTCTGTTGATTTCTATTATCCAATCATGTGCAAGAAAAAAAGTTTTGTTTTTTTCTTATTTTTCTTGCAACCGATTGGGTATTTTTAACAAAGTGAAGCTCCGCCACATTCACTAAAGCAGCCCATAGATTAGTCCGTTTTTTTCGTTTAACCAGGAGACTGAACCCCCCCATCCACACATTCCTACTGAGCTATTGTGTTTCTGACAGCGGGGAGATTTCCCCGCCATCAGAATACACTGATCAACATTGCAGACTATAGCCTGCAGCGCTGATTGTGCAAGGAAAATCCAGCAGGGTGGTTGTAATAAAGTCAGCAGATCATCTTACAACCACAGTGCCGGCACATGGATTGAAATTTGGCTGGTCCTTGCTAAATTGGCCAAATTTCAATCCATGTATGGCCAGCTTAAAGCGATAATAAAGTCTCTTCTAAAAAAAAAAAAAAAAAACCCCAAAAACAAACACGTTATACTTACCTTCTCTGTGCAGTGGTTTTGCACAGAGCAGCCCCAATCCTCCTCTTCTCGGGTCCCTTGCCAGCGCTCCCAGCCAACCCTTTTGCTTCGTTCCCCCAGAGCAAGCAGCTTGTAATTGGCACACCCAAGCAGGCTCGCTCAGGAGCCGTGGCTCTGTGTGTGATTGGACACACACAGTGGCTGTGATTGACAGCACCAGGAGCCAATGGCTCCTGCTGCTGTCTCCACCAACAAGAAGGCAGAGTCCCCAGAGAGCCGAGGCACTTGTACACCTTCCTGGATGGAGCTGGACTTCAGGTAGAGTACTGGGGGGCTGCTGCACAGAGGTTTTTTTCACCTTCATGCATAGAATTCACTTTAAGCGATAGGAAAAACGAGTGCAACTGCACTTGCAAAGTGTACAGTCTATTTTCCTTTAGGAAATCAACCCCAAAGTGTAACTCCAGTCAAAATGTGTTCAGTTTTAGATGTGGTGAAGGGTTAGAGCCTTTTTCTCAAGTTATTATTGCGTTCTGTGTCCTCACTGGGGAGATTTAATCTCACTTCTTGTCCTGGTGACCATTACCACAGGGACAGAAAGTAGGGGTAGAAATACAATTTTACGGTTGTGGCCAGAAGATTATAAGGGAAATACCCCAATAAGTCAAAGATGGGATTTCTCTTACATTTCCTTACTTTGAAGAGGTCTCCTGTTGTGCCTCGGGAACAGAAAGCAAGGGGAATCTAAAAGCGGGTTGCAGAAAGCAACAACATCAATGAATGCAGAAATCAGGAATGCACCTTCTGTCAATAAATAAACCTAATAAACCTAATCACCAAAATATTTTACATGCCAGCCTCAATCCAGTACGACTGGGAACCAGACAATGGTTTAATGGAAAACACAAACCAACACCAGGACTTACAGGTCAGAATAAATTGCCAACAATCAGATTTCTGGGGAAAGATAGGGCATCTTATGTACAGTCAATTGATCTTTCTGAGCTTGATTTTCTATTTCACATAATAATCCATCTGTTTTGCCTCATTATGTAGTAGTGAATTAAACTTGAACTCCTGGTAGATATAAAAGACAAAAACAACTTCATTAGTTTCTTGCAGCTCCATTACTGCCCAATCAGCAGGCTGGGGGTAGAAAGAGGACCCTACTGTATGATTTCTACAATCTAACAGTGTACCTGTGGTTTAAAATATTTTAAAGTTTAAAATATTGTGGAGAAATAATAGTGTTTCCCGCAAACTGTCTCAACTAGAGTAAAGTCAGTCAGCTTTTTTAAATAAAAATTTTCTAAGCTATCTGGAAAAAAATGAAAGAGAAACGGTTTGGTTGCTATTGGCAATGGCACCAGTTGAGATAGAGCCTGTCTTAGACATTTTTTTTATCATTCTCCCCAATGTCTCTGAGTTTATGAATCTTTGGGGCCTTATAAATATAAGAGGGGCTTCTAGGGACACTTTGTCCCAAAAGTACATCACACTAACACTTTCTGTAGATTAAGAAGTGCATGTGCGGTTTTGAATACAGATTAACTTTTTACTCATAATAATTAGGACAGGCGAATACCCCAAGATTAAATAGCGGGACTGACAGCTTCTCAGGCTAGAAGTCACTCTGTGGGTCTCCACCGTGTTTCTCCATTCTAGTGATTAATCCAGCATGGGTAAAAGTAGGCCAGCATAGCCTGCAGACACCCTGTCTGCATTCAGAAGTTGGACCCCTGTATGCAAAGGCTTCAGCCTTAGGGCCAAACATCAAAGAAAAACAAATCAACCTTTCCCCCCAGCAGGGGAAGGACTCTAAGGTTCCCTCTCCCAAGAAGGAAGGGATAACCCAGGACAAAGAGACCTGGACAGACAGAGGAAAGACTCTTCTAAAACAATGTTCTCAAATTTTGTCAAAGCCTGGTCCAAGTCATGGAAGACAAACTGACCAGGGTTTGGCTGGTTGACAAGACAGGCAAGACCTGATGCACCACACCCCTGGCAAAGGACTTCTGGATCCTCACCCACAGAGTGCATGGTAGGTAAATGCAAATACAGGTAGCCCAGAAGACCCTGCTCCAAGAAAGAACAGAGCTTCACTCACAGAGTGACTGGTAGGTAAATGCAAATACAGGTAGCCCAGAAGACCCTGCTCCAAGAAAGACCTGAGCCTCACTCACAGAGTGACTGGTAGGTAAATGCAAATACAGGTAGCCCAGAAGACACTGCTCCAAGAAAGACCTGAGCCTCACTCACAGAGTGACTGGTAGGTAAATGCAAATACAGGTAGCCCAGAAGACCCTGCTCCAAGAAAGGCCTGACAAACAATATAGACATTTGCAGACAGCAGGGGCTGAGAAATCACACATCCTTACAGCTGTAGAGTCAATAACATGCAACAATACCTATTTGCGTTAGGCAGGGGTGTCTAAATCCATAATAAGGGGTCATTTTAACTTAATATTGGATAAATATTCATTCAGTAAACTTAAGTAAAAAAAAAAAAAAAAAAATGTTATTCATTCATTTAGATGCCCTCTAAATTAAAATGTTGGTTAAAGACTTAGAAAGCTTCAGTGTAAAAAAAATTTACAACGGAGAGAATCAAAAAGGGAGGAAATGATTTTCTTAAGGTGTCGTATCAGGGGAATTTAAAGCTAGGCACTGTGTTCTTTATTGCTCAAATGTGTACCCTTCCTTACTTTTCCATGAAATACTAAACTGCATCAAACGCCACCCAAATGAATAGTGATTGTAATTAGTAATGCAATGAAACAGCAGATGTGGTCAGATTTTTGAGCTTCAATCAGCCCTCAACTGGCCATTAACTAACATCCTAAGAGAACCATCTATATTTCTATCAAAGTTGTTTTATAACAATCCATCTAATTCTATCATGCCATTTGACAACAGACCTTTCTAAAATGTTTCCAGAAGCATTATTACATTTTTTACTCTTAACACTAACAAGCTATTTAATTCCCTATATTCCCCCAAGTACATCAAGCTTGCTTTACACTTGCGTAAGAAAATGGTAAATTATCTATAAAAAGGTGCCATCTTTCCCCTACTGAAGAAAGTGATAAATTGAATGGCTTTGACCTGACTAGAAAGAGAGGGCAGGCATGGTAAAAGCATTTTAACACGGTACGCGTGTGTTTTGTCCCCTCTTTCAGCATTGCACAGTCAATGAGAAATAACTGGTTTGCAGTGCTCACTCCTTTCCTCTTTTCAGGGTCTGGAACTCATTTACCTTTTTGCTGCAGGTCATTCCATTAAAGCTAATTTTTGTCATACATTCCGCATTGTGGCGCTTGCAGTGACAGTAAAAGGTGTCCTCATATGCTATCGGCTCGCTGTATACACTGTTAGTGTGGGAAAATCTAATTGTAGGCCTGTGTTGAAGGCCCTAATTATGTAGTTTTTCTTCCTGCTTAAAACGTTAAGGAGGGCGCTGTACAGTTGACACGGAGGTGAAAATACTAAATAAATATGAGTGGAAACATCAGAGCAAATTGTGCATGCTATTAAGGTGTTCACATTTTAAGCTAAAACCAAAGCACACTAAAGCCAGCTGCCACTCTACATGCACATATTATATTACTTTATAACTTACACAGAAATTGTACAAGTTAATTCTATGCACATACTATAGCAAATATAATCAGAGAAAAGAAGCATTTCAGTTTTCATTATTTTTTGTAGGGAAATGTACAAACTGACTGTTCAATGGATATATAACAGACCTCTTAAGTGTATGGAAACCATAATAATGAATTTCTCTTATTTGCTTCCTTTGGTCTGCTAAATATGCTATTGAAATGTTTGTGTTTGCTAAATCAAAAACATACCAATTCCTTTTGCCACAAATCTTGTCAGCTGAACTTCCTGTGCTTTCTGCCTGTGCACAAGGAGGGGTTATGGAAATGGGGAGCGCGGGGAAGGAAATGGGGAGAGCGGGGAAGGAGATGGGGAGAGCTGGGAAGGAGAGGAAGGGGCGAGAGGGGTAGAGGAAGTGGCGAGAGGGGT
>BLSH010190650.1:1779082-1792184 GCA_018402905.1 Glandirana rugosa
AGAAGGTAATTGCAAAAGAAGTTGGATGTTCCCAAATTGATGCATCAAAGCACATTAATAGAAAGTTATGTGGAAGGGAAAAGTGTGGAAGGAAAAGGTGCACAAGCAGCAGGGATGACCACAGCCTGGAGAGGATTGTGAGGAAAAGGCCATTCAAAGGTGTTGGGGACTTTCACAAGGAGTGGACTGAGGCTGAAGTCAGTGCATCAAGAGCCACCACACACAGACGGATCCTGGACATGGGCTTCAAATGTTGTATTCCTCTTGTCAAGCCGCTCCTGAACAACAAACATCAGAAGTGTCTTACCTGGGCTAAAGAAAAACAGACCTGGTCTAACTCAGTGGTGCAAAGTCCTCTTTTCTGATGAGAGCAAATTTGCATCTCATTTGGAAACCAAGGACCCAGAGTATGGAGGAAGAATGGAGAGGCACGCACTGCAAGATGCTTGAAGTCCAGTGTGAAGTTTCCAGTCTGTGTTGATTTGGGGAGCCATGTCATCTGCTGGTGTTGGTCCACTGTGCTTCATTAAGTCCAGGGTCAACGCAGCCGTCTACCAGGAGATTTTGGAGCACTTCATGCTTCCTCCCGCAGACAAGCTCTATGGGGATGTTGACTTCATTTTCCAGCAGGACTTGGCACTTGCCCACACTGCCAAAAGCACCAAAACCTGGTTCAATGACCATGGGATTACTGTGCTTGATTGGCCAGCAAACTCGCCTGACCTGAACCTCAGAGAGAATCTATGGGGCATTTCCAAGAGAAAGATGAGAGACATGAGACCCAACAATGCAGAAGAGCTGAAGGCCGCTATTGAAGCATCCTGGTCTTCCATAACACCTCAGCAGTGCCACAGGCTGATAGCTTCCATGCCACGCTGCATTGAGGCAGTAATTGCTGCAAAAGGGGCCCAAACCAAGTACTGAGTACATATGCATGCTTATACTTTCAGAGGTCTGATATTGTTCTATGTACAATCCTTGTTTTATTGATTGCATGTAATATTCTAATTTCCTGAGATTGTGGATTTGAGGTTTTCATGAACTGTAAGCCATAATCATCACAATTATGACAAATCACGGCTTGAACTATCTTGCTTTGCATGTAATGAGTCTATCTCATATATTAGTTTCACCTTTTAAGTTGCATTACTGAAATAAATTAACTTTTGCACAATATTCTAATTTTTCGAGTATCACCTGTATACCATAAGTGTACAATATATAAAATCCCCGCGCTAGGGTCATGTGACACATCAAACTTATTGGGAATTTCACAAGAAAAACAATGGCGTGCTTGGTTTTAATGTAACTTGGGGGCCATTCAACTGGATTGGTCATCGTGGGCCAGTTGAATGGCCCCCAAGGTCTCCCGATCTGACCCCCTTAGACTTTTATCTTTGGGGTCATCTGAAGGCAATTGTCTATGCTGTGAAGATACAAGATGTGCAGCACCTGAAACTACGGATACTGGAAGCCTGTGCTAGCATTTCTCCTGCGGTGTTGCTATCAGTGTGTGAAGAGTGAGAGAAGAGGGTTGCATTGACAATCCAACACAATGGGCAGCACATTGAACACATTTTATACGTGGTCAGAAACTTGTAAATAACTCATGAAAGAATAAAGTTACGTTAAAACCAAGCATGCCATTGTTTTTCTTGTGAAATTCCCAATAAGTTTGATGTGTCACATGACCCTCTTCCTATTGAAAAAACAAAAGTTGGATTCAAAAGGGCCAACTTCAAAATGACCGCCATGGTCACCACCCATCTTGAAAAGTTTCCCCCCTCACATATACGAATGTGCCACAAACAGGAAGTTAATATCACCAACAATTCCCATTTTATTAAGGTGTATCCATATAAATGGCCCACCCTGTAGATTAAACCCAGGGCCAGACTACTTGCACATCAATGTAGACACAATTGATGATGCAGCAACATCTACATGGTCCCTGGGACTTATTACAAATATGTATGTTTTGAAAATGAATTAAAATGTTGGCTCACAATGTCATATATGGTGGGATTGCCCAATAGTTAAAAAATTCTGGATTAAAACATTTCATATTCTATCCACACTGTTTAACCACTTCAGCCCCGGAAGAATTTCGCACTTTAGGACCAGAGCACTTTTTGCGATTCGGCGCTGCGTCGCTTTAACTGACAATTGCGCGGTCGTGCGACGTTGTACCCAAACAAAATTTGCGTCCTTTTTTTCCCACAAATAGAGCTTTCTTTTGGTGGTATTTTATCGCCTCTGCGTCAGTTCTTATCGCCGCTATAAACAAAAGAAGAGCGACCATTTTGCAAAAAAACCCAAATTTCTTACTTTTTGCTAAAATTCAAATCCAAAAAAAAAATATAAAAAAACATTTTTTTTCACCGTTTTTGGCCGATTTATACAATTCCTCATATTTGCGATAAAAAAAATTGCAATCGGCGCTTATTGATTGATTTGCGCAAAAGTGGCCGCGTTTACGGATGGTGAGAATTCATTTCTGGGGTTATTTTTTTTTATTTTTTACTAGTAATGGCGGCGATCTGCGATTTTTAGCGGTAATGCGATATTGGGGCAGACATGTTGGAACATTTTTGACACTTTTTTGGGACCAATGACATTTATTCAGCGATCAGAAATTTAAATGTCCACTGATTACTGTATAAATGTCATTGGCAGTGAAGGGGTTAACCTGCAGGGGGAGAGCTAGGGGTTAATCGTGTTCACTGGGTATGTTCTTACTGTGGGGGGGGGTTGGGCTAACATGGGCATGAGAGATCTAACTGATCCCAGTGACAGGGATCAGTAGATCTCTCATGCCCCACTGACAGAGCGGGGAACCGCCGTGTTTGCATCGGGTCCGCCCGAGCCGCGGGCACACTCCCCAGGAGTGCGGCGGGTGCGCGCGCGCCCCCTGGTGGCCAAATGCGGATCGCCTCTTATTCACGGCGATTCGCGCAGGGCTCCCCGACTGCCGCCGTGAAAAGACGGCGCGCGGTGGGGAACCTGTTAAGGAAACCATTCTTCCTGATCCTTTAATTGCTGTTCTAAACTTAAAACCAGTTAATCTCACACGCACCCAATTCAAACTATCTCTCCAGATCACTACTGCTGCTAAGCAGACCATTGCCAAGTCCTGGAAATCATTGATGTTGATTGAGACCAAGCATATAATTAACCAAGCCATTATCCATTCTAAGATTGAAGCTGTTCAAAATGACACAAATACATATGAAAAAGTCTGGCATCCCTGGATTGAACGTTACTTACCTCCCAACTTTGATGCTTCCTTAATGATGTCTTGGTAATACATTTATGCCATTACCACTTTCCGGTTTGGCTGGAGCTCTCCCCCCCCCCCCGACTCTCATTCTTTCACTTCTCACTTAAGTCCCTATTGCGGTTTATCTTTTTCCCAATACAATTTTACATTTATTATTTTTCTTTTCTTTACCATCTTCCTTACTTAATTAGTAATATCTACTTTTATATCTATTGCATTTCACCTTAAATCTTCATAACATAATTATTTACTACATTTACCATATTAACCTATCCTTCCCCACATATAAACTGTTGTAAACCTTTCTTATATTTCCCATCAGTAGCTATATTCTGGCTTAATTGTATTATTGTCATTAACTCTTATGCACTTTATTACGTTAACTAAAAATTACTCTGTATTACTGTAATATTATATTTATATTGTTGTATCTATATTATTATTTTTTTTCAGTGTAACCTACAACGATATTGACTATATTATATTATTTTACTTGTTTAAACCAAATAAACAAAATTTAACAAGAAAATGTGTTAAATTTTTGTATGTTGATGGATCTTGTGTTCAGCACCGCTATAATCTCACCATTATCCCATGCTGTCTAATACTAATTTGGGGATGAGGTGCACTAGTACACTGTAACCCGGCTGCAATTTTTACAAATGTCATAAATCAAATAGACGTTCTGAATTCTGTGACGTTGCAGTGGTCACTGGGAGAGCATTAGCAGTTTGTTGATTTTACTTTTAGCCTGGAATTCTAAGAAGGAGCCCCTGAGTCAGTATTAGCAAAGCACAGCCCACATATTATAGTTGATTTTCCAATTACCAGGGAAGGAGATTTATTGGTGAATTTCAGGAAGGACAAAGGGAGAGCAGCTGGCTCTTTAATATGCAATCTAATAAGATGAAAACCGTTACAACATATTCATTCAGATGCTACTAACAAAGCTGGAATGAATCCTAAGAAGAAGAAAGTTGCAAAGGGGGCTTCTAACGGAAAATTTAATTTGATGGTTGAAAACACATATCAGTTTGCTAAACTCTTGAAAGTGAAAAACCCTGTTATACATAGAGAAAATTTGAAATGCAACTCACAACAGTTTCCTTAACTGTATGTGAAGGGTATCACCACTGATAATATTTCCCCATAGGCTGCTGAAAACTAATTTCCTACTGATCACAACATATCTTGAAAAATTAAAAAAGATCTTTCCATCAGCCCTCAAGGTATTAGGCTGTGGATGGATGTTGAGCAGATAGTAAATCACCCAAGTAAAAGTACATAAAAGACAAAGAATCATAACCATGTATTATAATCACAGTTCAATAGGTAGAAATAAATGTATCACCTATAATGCACGCACAGACATATTATCTATATATATATATGCACAAGCACACACAATTCAGAACATCCTTGAAAGATCTGGCTTGTAGTGAAAAACTAACCTTAATCACAATTTGATCTCACAAACCTCCAAAAGATATTAAAGAGAACTTATAGAGGTTTGTACAAATTTTCTTTATTATAATCAGAACTAAACAATGTAATTTTCTTTTTTTTAACCTTGTAAAAACGAAATATGTAATATTAAACCATCAGGTGGAGCATTAAGGAATGCGAGTCAGAACTACAATGAATCTGAGCACCACAAACCAATATGCTATTTAATTAATTTTTAATATTCATAACAAACTCCCCCATCCATCCACGTCTCAATGCTTTATTTTGCTTCATTTTGAACCCCCTTCCCCCCCAATCTCTGAGTATGGGTCATGGCCATATTGAGTAAGGGAAGAGGATTCATGTAGAATTTACTTCCTGGAATCCATCCGCCCTTAGATCAGGCATGCAGGCAGGGGAGTGTGCTTAGCTGAGAAAACACCTCCTGATGACTCCAGAGATATAGGACATAATTTATTGATGCACTTATTTATTCAAAATAACTGACACTTTTATCTTGAACAATTTTCTAGATTAGTTGATTTCTGATCTCTAAATCCGAGGTTATTTAGCGCCGCTCTTTATCTTAGCTTGTTTTCTACGATTTTGTTTGGTTGTATTGTGGCAGCTCTACTTTCCTCCAACCTTATTCTCACTATTTGCTTTAGCGCGGTTGTACTCCTATATTTACTATAGGACATAATTTGCCTAGACCTGGAAGTAACTGAAGAAATGTAAAAATAAAATAGGTTAAAACAAGTAAATAGGATATACTTAGCTATATTTACTAATGCTAGCAGCAGAAGGGTTACAAATAGTATTGATTGAGAGCGTGAAAGTCTGTTTCAATCAGAAAACTACTGCTATTCTCTTTCTTAAGAAAACCCATGATGCCCTAGGACTCTTTTGTCATGTAATCAATGTTAATTTGTAAAATGAGGATTGTGAATACAGAGAAAAAAAAACAACTTTTGAAAACTTTGTGAACATTTGGAGCACAGTGGAATATCTGGAGCTTAGTGTGGTGGACACAATGCAGACACCTCTGGTGCTAGCTTATCTAGGGGGCATTAAAAGGTTTTCTGACTTGTTTAGTTGCCATTCCCCTTTCAAAAGATTTGGCTTGTCAGATCTACCAATAAACATGTACACACATTAAATGATCACTTGATCTGCACTCTACTGAAAAAGATTGTCCAACATTAATGGGTACCTTACCATTGGACTTAAAATTGAATTGGCTACTATTTTTTTTAAACCATACACATAAAAGTAATGTCAGCCTCCCAGTTCCCGAGAAGTGGCATCAGGGAGCTGCTGTATATTCCTTCCCTCCGTTTGAGCTATGAACTTGCCCTTCGACAAGTAACAGACTGCCCTGGGTTCTTTCTTTACACTTTTCCTTTTCTAAAATCTTTTTCCATTTTAATTTATACACCATTTTGGGACTAGTGTCAGTATTTAGTTTAGGGTTGGTGTTATTAATTTGAGATCCTAATGCACTTATTTGTAATCTTAAGATATGTAATGTGTACACCTTTTGGATCTATTTTATAACTTTTATATATTTTTTTAAAATATTTTTTTTAGTATTACTAGTTTGCTTTTGTTGTATTTTTTGGTTCACTTTTCTATTTCCTGTCCTTTATTGTGTTCTTTTACATTTGTATACAATGCTTGGACCCAAGTTCTTCTCAAAAACATGCTCTGGTTTGAGCACCTGAAGGGATCATTTTTGCTATAGGTAGTTGAACACTTATTACAATGCATTATATAGGATATTGGTTGTATGTCCATTGTTTCAACTACAGGGTGGGCCATTTATATGGATACACCTTAATAAAATGGGAATGGTTGGTGATATTAACTTCCTGTTTGTGGCACATTAGTATATGTGAGGGGGGAAACTTTTCAAGATGGGTGGTGACCATGGCGGCCATTTTGAAGTCAGCCATTTTGAATCCAACTTTTGTTTTTTCAATAGGAAGAGGGTCATGTGAATGAAACCATTCCCATTTTATTAAGGTGTATCCATATAAATGGCCCACCCTGTATTTTCATGTCTATTGTTCTACCTGGTCTAGGTTATTATTATACAGGATTTATATAGCACCAACAGTTTGCGCATCACTTTACAACGTTAGGGCAAACAGTACAGTTACAATACAATTCAATACAGGAGGAATCAGAGGGCCCTGCTTGTTAGAACTTATGTTGGAGAGAATCCTGTTTTTATATTTTGAGCAAAGGATTTCTTTTTTTTTTTTTTTTTTAGTTAGATTTTTGCTAACATTTTCTGTGTATTATGGGGATTACGCAATAAAAAATGTTAATCATGTATACTTTTCTAGTGGTGCTATTTTTGTGTGTGTGAGGTCTATCTGGTATATGGTCAAAGGTTGATTGCTTGGCCAGCATGTAATGAAATGCAGTTCTGAGCTGGACTTTTGGACAAAGTGGGGGAGGCATAGAACCCCTGTTGGGTTTTACTGCAGTCTGTGTTGGAGATTTTTACTTCCCTTCTGTTGGGAGAGGATGTGATGGCAAATCTCTCTAGAGGAGAAAATAATGAAACAAAAAATACTGTATGTGTATGGGTAGAAGCTTGGACCCCTGTCAAGTTATTATTATGGTCTGGGTTTTCCCGCCCCGGTGATGACTGTTCTCCTCATTTCTTGTTCTGCTGTCACAGGCTGTTCGAGGAACAGAAAGTGAGGTGAAATCTCAACAAACAGCAATAAAATTTGTGAATCAAAACATTTTTCCAAATCTATATTTTAAAGAAAAAACATGTTTTGTCTAGAGGTGGGGCTTTAACAACTTAAGGACCGGAAGGATTTCCCACAGTAGGACCAGAGCACTTTTTGCGATTCGGCACTGCAACGCTTTGACAATTGCGCGCCTGTGCAACGTTGTACCCAAACAAAATTGACGTCCTTTTTTCCCCACAAATAGAGCTTTCTTTTGGTGGTATTTGATCCCTTCTGCGTCATTTCTGATCATGGCCATTAACAAAAAAATAGCGACAATTTAAAAACAAAACGATTTTTTACTTTTTGCTATAATACATATCCAAAAAAAAATATATATATATATATATATATATATATATCCACTTCCGTACCGCCGGACGTCATATGACGTCCTTGGTTTGAGTGGTGATATCTGAATGGTGCCTGCAGCTGCAGGCACCATTCAGATACCGTTTTTTTCAGCAGGCGATTCCCTGCAAGATAAAAGTGATCTCAGCGGCGGATTCGCCGCAAGATCACTTTTATCAGCGGCGGGAGAGGTGCCCCCCCTCCCGCTGCTTTCCGGTCATCTCCGCCGCTTACCGGACCCGCCGGCAGCAGCGGAGATGATCCGATGCTCTCCCCCCAGTGTCTGTGAGCCGAGTGAGCGGCTGAAGCCACTCACTCGGCTCCATAACACGGCCGGCGGAAATGACGTCAGAAATGACGTCTTCCCAACGGTCTTAAAGGGCCCGATTTTCTTTTTCTTCTGTCACTTTTTTCAGATTTTTTTTTTTTTTTTGCATTTGAGTGTAAATATGAGATCTGAGGACTTTTTGGCCCCGGATCTCATATTTAAGAGGACCTGTCATGCTTTTTTCTATTACAAGGAATGTTTACATTCCTTGTAATAGGAATAAAAGTGATCAAATTTTTTTTTTCTAAAGAACAGTGTAAAAATAAAAAGTAAAAAGCAAAATAAATAATTAAAAAAAAAAAAAATTTAAAGCGCTCCGTCCTGCCGAGCTTGCGCGCAGAAGCGAACGCATACGTAAGTCCCGCCCACATATGAAAACGGTGTTCAAACCACACATGTGAGGTATCGCCGCGATCGTTAGAGCGAGAGCAACAATTCTAGCTCTAGACCCCCTCTGTAACGCAAAACTGCTAACCTGTAGAATTTTTTAAATGTCGCCAATGGAGATTTTTAATTTGCAAAGTTTATCGCCATTCCGCGAGCGGACGCAATTTTGAAGCATGACATGTTGGGTATCAAAAATTGGCCTAACTTTACTGTTTTCTTAGTTTTTAACTAAAAAAACTGAATTTTTTCAAAAAAAGCACGCTTTTAAGACCGCTGCGCAAATACGGTGTGACATACATTTTTTCAATGACCGCCATTTTATTCTCTAGGGTGTTAGAAAAAAAAATATATAATGTTTGGGGGTTCTAAGTAATTTTATAGCAAAAAAAACTGTTTTTAACTGGTAAGCACCGAACTCAAGAAACAGGCCTGGTATTGAAGTGGATATATAACAAAAAAAATGAATTTATTCATCAGTTTTGGCCGATATATATTCTTGCTCATATTTGTGGTGAAAAAAAAAAATTGCGATCAGCATTTATTGATTGATTTATAAACCATGAGAATTTATGGCGTTTTTACAATTTTTTTTTTTTTTTTACAAGTAATGGCGCCAATCTGCGCTTTTTATCGGGACTGCGTTATTTCAGTGGACATGCCGGACATTTTTGACACTTTTTTGGGACCAATGACATTTATACAGCAATCAGAAATTTAAATATCCACTGGAATCAGTAGATCTCTTACATGCCGCCTGACAGACAGGGAACCGCCGTGTTTACATCGGCGATTCCTCGCTTTTCTTCTGTGCCAGGCAATCGCGGGTTGCCGGCGGACATAGAGTCCGCACGACCCGTGGCCATACTGCTGAAGAGTGCGGCGGGCACGAGAGCATTTATAGACGGTGATTTGTGCTATCTAGCCACTCTGCAGCAGTAAGCAGACCAAGCCAGTCTGGAACCTGTTAAGAAAAAAAAAGTTAGATCAATTACCACTGGCCATCAATATATAGGGGGAACTGTTATCTCTCAAATTTGGTGATATGCTTGCCTTTCATATCTTGCGTATAAGCGATCAAACCTATAATAGAGGTTTGAGGTGTTTTTTTGTCTTTTAATTTTTTTTCCCATAATTGATACACTGTAGTCTAACATGGTTAAAGTATATGTAAACCTAAATAATGTGCTTTTGTTATTTGCTTCATTTTGATCAATTAAAAAATACAAATGAAATCTTTTTTTTATATCCGTTTGATGCAAAAAATACTTGTTAATCCTGCCAAAAATCTTATGAGTCAATAACTTCCTGATCTCTGCCTGTGCCGTCTTATCCTTTATATTGATTCCACCTCTGTGTTGACTACAAAACACCTTCCACCTATGTTATGAATATTAGGAGATCTGTTTTAGTCTAACATTCTACTCTATAGATACAAAATTGTAAGCTACCACTAGCATCCTAAGACATGAAGTGAGTTACTAGTAAGATCACCAGCTAAAAACAAAAATCCTGAAAAAAAAAGAATGCAGCCAGCACATCTTAGGACTGGTAATATATTAACTATTTATTGTTAGGTTTAGCTAGGCCTTACAACTGTTTGGATGCCCATCAGTTAAGCAAAAATAATAGCCAAAAGATACAATACCACCAGGCCTCGGACTAGGATATTGACTGCCTATTGGAGGTTTAAATACTGGAAAAAAAAAAAGTAAACTTTGCCAAATCTCTTATGCCCCGTACACACGGTTCGACGATCGCACGTACGATCGCGTCGAATCGTATGTTGGCTGTTGTATGCAGCATACTGACTGCACTACACGATCATACGGCCGGGGAAAGAACGTTCAGGTGATTGTAATTAGCATCCAGCCATTCCTGACTTTGGGCATGTGTGTTTTGCACAATACAACTTTGTTGTACCAACTGCTCTGTACACACGATACAATGGTCGTATGAGAGCTTGTTGGTACGACCACGTTTTCTAGTCTGCTCATACAACTCCCTTGTACGACCGTCGTATGTTCGACTGTTCAAATCACGCATACGAACGATCAATTTCACATACAACGGTCGTGAGTACGACCTGTTGTATGCGATCGTCGAACCGTGTGTATGGGGCTTTACTTTAAGGCCTGGATATCTTCCCACATAGTCACCTTCGTAAATAATCATATTGGTCACATGAATGTCGCCTACACTGCATGGCCGTGTTTTACACCATAATCCCCTTCCTTTGGACTGCTCTCCCTGATAGATCCCCACCCCCAGGAATAACATCTGAAAGTGGCATAAGAAATTAATCCGGAGCCACACAAGATAGATGCACTTTAAAATTCAACCTTTATGCAAGCAGCCTAAAAGAAAACATAAAAATAAGAAATACCAAGAGGGGTTTGCTATAGGTTATCTACTTTCACTAGTGGTTCTTTCAGAATATCAGTTATTTAAACAGCTCCATTAAGTGTTCCTTCCAAGTGAAGAGACACTTCAGGACTTTGAAACTGCTTAACGTCAGCAAGACAGAATAAGAATAAGATAAAACAGAATGTATGAAGCACTGAAAGCTTTCAAGACCACTGAGATTTCTTCCAGTCAGTGCATTTGGTGTAATCGAAGAAATAGTCCATCAGATTAATTTGATCCCAGACTGTAACCCTTGTCTTTCTTTTTCAAGTCCACTTAGTGATAGAAACTCGGCTTCTGTAGTGTTATTCTTTCCTTTTTAATATAAAAAAGTCTAGCTGAAAATACACAAGATTTTCGCTGCAATATTTTTGTTGTAAAATTGACTGTACATCCCATTATTCTCAGTAGAGAGTTTTTTCCACTTTAAAAAAAAAAATGTTGTGCCTCTGGCTCTGCTTTTAGGGTAGATTTGTATTGGCTTCTGTTCTGAAGCACATAAAATATGACCTTTGAAACAATAAAAATACAGCATAATGAGATGTAATAAAAACAAAAAGAAAGAATTTGTACTTGAAAACAAAAATGAAGGGAAAAATTCAAGAGGCTAAAATAAAATTCTGGTGTGTTTTCCTTTTTGTGGTTAAGTAGCATACATAGCAATAGAATTTTACAAAGAATGTCAGATATTCTTTCAAACATTGATTTAAGTGAATAATTAGCAGCATCCACACTTAAATTCTAAACGATCCAAGTATAAAAACAGAAAAATTAGCACAAGGGTGCCAGGAATGGTTTCACCTGTTGGTGGCACTGTAGCTCCCAGACCTATGGGCTGCTATTACGGTGTCCACCAGTGGGTGTCCCTCTGCAGTCGGAGGCTGACGGCCGGTAAAGATTTCACCTGCTGGTGGTGCTGCAGTTTCGGTGTCTACCAGCAGGTGTCTCTTGGCAGTCAGGTGCTGACATTATCCCCTGCAATCAGGCATCACTTGATGCTGATTACAGGAAGCATATTTAAACCTGGTTAAAGCAGTAGTAAACCCATCCATTTAACAGTTTAAAAACCAGTTACATTTCCGGCACGTGCCGGAAATGTAACACTCCCATTGGTTGTGTTCTAAACCAAACTGTCATACCATCCATTGGCTGGTGTCATAGCTGATCACATGTGCAGCATCATGGAAGTTGTAGATTAAACAGAGGCCAAGATGGCAGCTTCCTTGGCTGAAAAGGATAGGAGGGTTTACTACCACTTTAATACGGTGATTCTTTGCCTTGGTATTGTCTCCTTGTGCCCCTGATCTGCGTTCCTGTATTCCTGAAACCGGCTTCTTGTCTCCTGTCCCTGGACTCTGACCCTGATCCTGCAGCCTGATCCCTTCCTATCCGCTCAGTCTGGCTCCTGACTCCCTTTTCCTGTCCTGTCTGTTCCCAGCTCCCTCCTGCTTGATCTCCTGTGTATGACCCTGGCTCTGGCACGTTTACGATTTGGTTATCCCTTGCGCTGTACTTATTGGATTTAGTCTGTTATTTATTGTGTGTGCACTGTTGGTTTATTTACTGGTTGTTTTTCACTATTCACTATATTGGAGGTGCGTTTTCTTGTTGTTCATTTATCATATGATAAATCATATTATTTACATTTTACCTGTGTCTAGAACACTGTTGCAGTCCGCACATTTCTGGTCACACCGGTCCCTGATAAAGGGACATAAAACTTACAGTCAGTAGAATGTGTATCTTCTGCTGCTGCCTCTTTTTTTAAGTTGACATCCTCCTCCATCTATGTCCTCCCACACCTCTGCCCGCCATAATCTTATGGTGCAGTGGGGGGTTGATACAACTAAGGGACTGTCACAGGTGAAAGCCAGACTATGTCCATGCTTTCCAACCAGCTGCTCCATTCATAGAAGCTGTACTACAGCTTCTATGAATGAAACAGAATTTATGGAGGATGGGAGGATGATGGAAAGTTGTCACCTCCATCCATAGAGCGTGCCTCATTCATAGAAGCTGTGGTACCAGCTTCTATGAACAGAGCAGCTAGGTGGAAAAGGTGGGCATGGTCATGCACTCTTCATGAGAACCTGTGACAGCCCCTTAGTTAAGTTACCCCTGAAAATTATGGTGGTAGCGGGGGGGGGGGGGGGTTAG
>BLSH010190650.1:1792194-1806159 GCA_018402905.1 Glandirana rugosa
GGGGGGGGGGGGGGGTTAGATGGACAGAGGAGGATTTCAAAAAAAGAAAAGGCATCAGCACTAGGGGCACATCCTACTGGCTTAGTTATGTCCCTTGGGCTGATTTCTTATTTTATTTTAAAGAAACAATACATATTTCAGTATAGTGATGATATGCAAATATGAGCTTTGCATTTGTAAACATTCATGACCACACTAGTATACTGCACATGTGAATCCATGACTGCACTAGTATACTGCACATGTGAATTCATGACTGCACTAGTATACTGCACATGTGAATTCATGACTGCACTAGTATACTGCACATGTGAATTCATGACTGCACTAGTATACTGCACATGTGAATCCATGACTGCACTAGTATACTGCACATGTGAATCCATGACTGCACTAGTATACTGCACATGTGAATCCATGACTGCACTAGTATACTGCACATGTGAATTCATGACTGCACTAGTATACTGCACATGTGAATTCATGACTGCACTAGTATACTGCCCATGTGAATTCATGACTGCACTAGTATACTGCCCATGTGAATTCATGACTGCACTAGTATACTGCCCATGTGAATCCATGACTGCACTAGTATACTGTCCATGTGAATTCATGACTGCACTAGTATACTGCACATGTGAATCCATGACTGCACTAGTATACTGCCCATGTGAATTCATGACTGCACTAGTATACTGCCCATGTGAATTCATGACTGCACTAGTATACTGCCCATGTGAATCCATGACTGCACTAGTATACTGCCCATGTGAATCCATGACTGCACTAGTATACTGCCCATGTGAATTCATGACTGCACTAGTATACTGCCCATGTGAATCCATGACTGCACTAGTATACTGCCCATGTGAATTCATGACTGCACTAGTATACTGCACATGTGAATTCATGACTGCACTAGTATACTCGTATGTATGAGAGTGTGAAATTTGTATTCTAATTATTAGATGCTACATGGGTCACAAGAATATGCAATAACCACTAATGCATATCCAGAACAGTTTTGCAAATATAATATGCTCAATGTAGCAGCTCACATTCACTTCACATATAGTCACATTCACTTCAGTTGCTTGCATAACCCATAATTAGTCATAAGACAGTAACTTAAAAGCATGCACCTAAGATTCTCCATGACCAAGATGCATAATTCTATTGAATAAACTCCAGCAACATAGCAACATGCTGTGCAACTGGCTTGTCCCAGCTACAGCCCGCAGACAGCAAGCCATCTTTCTTTGGCCTTTTTTTCAACCTCCGTTTTGCAAGGCTCCATTGTCTGCTCACCACTATGACCATTTTTTTTTTCATGTGAAAGCTGCAGTGTGATCTGTTACAATGTGCCCCTATGGGAAAGCGACAAAGTATGGTGGCTCACTGGGGTGCACACTACTACACAGTTCACGGCACACTCTGCAGAAAAAGTGTACGTTTTTTATAGAAGTATAAAACAGTGGTTCACCACATGTAACACAGCTGCAGTCACCCACAAGACACCTAGGTGTTGATTTAATAAAGTCAAAAAGGCTGTTAGCTTCAGAGTGGAAGTAACCCTTAGCTCAGTGAATGGGATCAAGCTCTGCTGTCAAGAAAATTCCTGTAAATTTAATGTTGGCACCAGAGGGCCTATTTAAATAATGCCTTGATCCAAGATCAGTGCTGACAGATCTTCAGCTGTATTCTGTGCCATGAGTGTGTCCTGTTTATGACTTCCTTTATCTTTCCCGGCTTGCCTTGCCATTCATGACTCTGATTCTTCTTAGGACTCTATACCTTGCTTCCTGCTAACCTCGGCCACCCCATGACTATGTTTGTCTCCAAGCCGGCTCCATGCTATAACAGAGTGTCTGCTCTGGATGCATCCAGCATCTGCCATCTCCGTGTAGTCCTTTCTTAAGCTCATTGGAAGCTCTGATGGGCTCCATCTCCTGAACATGCAATACAACCGGAATTTAACTTTTACCCCAGCTCATCCTGCAGTGCTGCTGTTACTGACCAGATGTTTTTCTGGATCTTCTAAGCCTGCATTGCCAGCCCAAGGTTCAGCGATCAACATCTACTGGAACTCGTGTTCTTCCAGTCTCTTAGCACTATCTGTTTCACTTAAAGTGATGCCTGGGTTAGAGATAAAACAAAGGCCAATCTTGTCCTTTCAGTCTCTTATCAGGTAGAAGACATTTGCTGATTTCCATCATCCAATCACATGCACACAAAATTACCCTTTTTTCCCTTGCGTGTCACTAGGAATTTTTCGCAAAATGAATTTTCAGCACATTCAATAAGCGAAGGGAAAATTCCTTTCCAAATTGGCTATAGAATCAACCCTGTAGCATGATAATATCATATTGATCAACTATAGCCTCGTGTAACTTGCAATAGTCACAGTCTTCCGTAACATCAACGTGTTTTCTCTTGAAACAAAGCAGCAGTGGTTGCTTCCTATTGTAGGTCAACAAATGAAAATTGGGTTTTCATTTTCGGTTTAGAGTAAAAAAAAATAAACATAAAAACAACACCTATAATCTCAACTTATAAAAATACATTCAGTCTAAGATGAAAATACATATACTGTATATATTTATGTGTAAATTAAAAAGGCTGCTCTTTGTTAAGCCATCTGTGAATTGAAGCTGCTCTTTAAATAATTAGTACAAAATACACATTATGCAAATGTTTTCGCAGCCAAGGCTGTGGTGCATACATGCATAATAAAAAAGAATAGATCAGCATTTAATTATTTACAAAGAATGGGGGTCATTTATTAAAAGTATTCGTGAAACAACACAGAAAATTACTTTCTTACATTAAAATATATTCACACTTCTGATGTGCTTGTGGTTTGTTTTTTATTTTAAATTTGCCTTTTTTTAAAAAAAAGGTTGCAGCCAAAATGATTTTATAAACACATTAAGGTATTAATCTCCAGCGAAACTACATATTGTAACCATATTTTTACTTTGTGTAAAAGGCTATAGATTAAATCAGTGTGCAGCAAAAAACAAAAAGAACGACATTTAAGGCTGGCCAATCACGATAACATTTTCTTAATTAAATTTCCTTTAGATTTACCTTCAACTATGTAGTGTAAGGGCCTGCTTGATTGCATAAAATTTAAAAGTGTTTAGATTTGAACTCCTATTATATGGTTTTGGTAAAACTAAAGGAAAATAGTATAATGTATGGCCAGCCTTAGTGTCTAACTTTTTGTATGTTTTCATAATTGAGCACCAGTGCCTGAATAGCATCCAGTTCCCCAGCTTTCAGCTGCAAAGACCACTGCTCTCTGCATGGAAACTGTATTCTCTATGCGAGTCCGAGCAGGAGCTCTCCAATCAGCTAAGCTCATGCTCCCTACCAACTGCCGAGCTGTAGTCCTTACTAATCAGGAGGAACATTGTACTGTTGCGGCAGACCGCTGATTCCACAGAGAGAGTATTTATCTTCATTTGCAGTCTGATGTCCATGGCATGCATTTTGTGTTTGCACTGAGGCTTGACTAAGATCAAATACAAATTAACATTTTTTTTTATGCAGCAGGGGGACTTTACCTATACCCTTTCCTTAAATACAAATCCTTAACTATAGCCTTTCTTAAAAACTTCTGCTGAGCTTTATGGACTTACTCAGACCAGACGTAAACTTCTTTGGCATGCTGCAATAACGTATGGTGGTCTCCAATTTTTTTTGTTTTCACTTTCCTTATAGAACACAAATCAAATGTTACAGATAAATCCTTAATACTAAAAAAAATAGCAACCATAAAATATATAAATCGTTTGATACAAAGAAATTATCTGAAAAATGTGGGCCACCACGTGTCCAAGCTTTGTAATTCCTCTAGATTCCTACAGCAGAAAGCTACCATGTACGTAACTTGGTGGAAGTCAACACAAAGGCACCTATTTAGAGATACAATAGCAAGGCAACTTTCTTTCTGGCAAATTATGACAGCCAAATGTTTCTATTGGTCAGTTCAAATTATCCTATTTATCTTTGGAACCTTCTGCTCGACTTCGGCAATCCATTGCTCTTAGTAGTTTCGTTTTTTTCCCATGTATTTAGAGCAGTGTGCCAACTCATCTAGTAGCAATTCATCATTATTAATTTTGTTTGCGAACACTTTGTTTAACATATGTCTCATAAACCTGGAGCCAAGAAACTGCATATTAGGCTATTTACTGCTTTGAGCACTGTGAAGTTTTACGTGCGTAAAATTTCCAGTAAACCTTATATTTCACCACTACATACACAATACACATATACATACATACACATACTGATCTAACAAGCCCAATAGATGAACATTACCACATAAATATTGTTTTGCATTAAAATGCAGCTTTAACTGAGAGATCGGCAACCTTTGCTTTCCAGCTACATGCAAACAAGACTAGTGCGAATGAGCCATACTAATTCTCAAAAAGAAGGTAAAAATTAAAATAAGGCAAGAAGGCTATAAAATATATCATACACTACAAGATAAAAACATTGCATACATATTAATAGCAATAGGTTAGGTATTCGGCGTTCTAATGGTGTATTGCAGCGATAAGCAATTAGCGGACCTCCAGATGTTGCAAAACTACAAGTCCCATCATGCCTCTGCCTCTGGCTGTCATGCTTGTGGCTGTCAGAGTCCTGCTGTGCCTCATGGGACTTGTAGTTCTGCAACAGCTGGAGGTCCGCTAATTGCATATCCCTGGTGTATTGTGTGTTCAAATGACATGGAGTACAAACACATCCATAGAGCTTTCTAGTTCAACAGAAGAACACCTTCATTACATGAAATTATAATTAAAGTATACGTAAAGACAAAACTTTCGGCCTGATTTGTATTGTGCTCTGTGCCCCCACTGTGAATTCTATCTAAAACCGAGCTCATGATATTTCCTCTCCCGCGTGTCCCTTCCCCTGACTTCTCTGTTAAGATCAATGGCACAACTATTAGTGCGTCCGCACATGCCAGGGTGCTAGGGGTAACCCTAGACTCTGAACTGTCCTTTCAGGACCACATCCAATCCCTGTCCAAATCATGCCGCCTCAGCCTCTGTAACATCTGTAGAATATGCCCCCTTTTAACCAATGAAACCACCAAGCTTCTAATTCACTCTCTGATTATCTCTCACCTCGACTACTGCAACTCTCTCCTCATTGGATTACCTTTACATACATTATCCCCCCTTCAGTCCAGAATGAATGCTGCTGCAAGACTTATCCACCTTACCAACCATTCAGTGTCCTCCACCACTCTCTGCCAATCTCTTCACTGGCTTCCACTCACCCAAAAAATTAAATTCAAAGTACTAACATTCATTTACAAAGCCATCCACAACTCCGCCCCCAGCTACATCTCTAACCTAGTCTCGAAATACCAACCAAGCCGCCCTCTTCAGTCCACCCAAGACCTCCTGCTCTTTAGCTCCCTTATCACCTCCTCCCATGCTCGCCTCCAGGATTTCTCCAGAGCGTCTCCCATCCTTTGGAACGCTCTACCCCAATCTGTCCGACCTCTCTTTAAAGAAGCCTGTCCTGCTTCTATCTGATACACTGTCTTACGTTCTACAACAGCTCATCCCCCACAGCTATTACCTTTTGTATCAATTGACCGTCCCTCTTAGATTGGAAGCTCTAACAAGCAGGGCCCTCGGATTCCTCTTGTATCAAATTGTGATGTAACTGTACTGTCTGCCTTCATTTTGTAAAGCACTGCGCAAACAGTTGGCACTATATAAATCCTGTATAATAATATAATAATAATAATTAATCCTAATGACCATTGTCTTTGGCACATAAAGTGATAGAACATCCAAACGTTTTGAGCAGTGACAGCAATAGACAGGGGAAATATTCCAATAGGAGCACCATTTTGGTGACAACTGTCTCAGAGACGATATCTCCGTGCTTTGGAGAGATCTCCTCCTACTTCTTGCTGTGTTCCTGGGACAGGAAGTGAAATCTTCCCAACATGACCGACAGAAAAAAGAAAAACTAGTAGGGGGTTCCTATTCCCTATTTTACTCTAAATATAATTAACCACTTCAATACCAGGCACTTACCCCCCTTCCCGTGAAGACCAATTTTCAGCTTTCAGCGCTGTCGCATTTTGAATGAAAATTGCATGGTTGTGCGACGCTGTACCTAAACATAATTTTTATAATTTTTCTCACAAATAGAGCTTTCATTTGGTGGTATTTGATCACCTCTGGATTTTTTTTTAGTTTTTGCGCTACAAATAAAGAAAGACCTAAAATTGTAAAATTAAAGTTTTTCTTTGTTTCTGTTACAAAACTTTGTAAATAAGTACATTTTCTCCATCGCTGATGGCCACTGATGATGCTACACAGATAAGCATTGATGAGGCAGTACTGATTGGTACTGATGAGGTGGCACTGATGAGGCACTTATATGCAGCACTGATATACAGCAGTGATGGGCACTAATAAGCGGCACTAATGGGCACTCACAGGCGGCACTGAATCATGAAGCAGTTATGAGGAGGAAAGATGCAAAGAGGCAACTGGGTGTTACCTGTCCCTAGGGTTCTGTTCACAAACCTTTTTTATTGGGATATTTTCCTGTAGAAGAATTTTTTTCTGTAAAATAGTAATGTATATTTGTAATAACTCCCAAAATGTGAGGGTACCCATAATTCTTGGTGGTTGTTGAGGTAGGTAGTTAGTAGGTAGCAGTCAAGTGTTTGCTGCAAGCAATGTTGAGATGCCAGTGGTCCAATGGTGGCTTTCAAGCCATTGTTTGGAGACCAATGCTTTGAGGGGTTTTTACACATGGATCTAAATGTACTGTTCTGCCTGCAGTTCCGTTTATCATTGTTCCTGCACCATCAATGGCCAGAGACTGTGAGAAAGTGGGAGAGAGTCAAAATAAACCAGCCTCAGCATTCTGGCGCACAACTGACTGAGAAAAAAAGGTAGTAAAATTTCTTCGGACAAGGAACCTTGAAAGATTCCTAGCTAAAAAATGGAAACCTTTGGCAGCTGTTAAAATCTTCCTGGGTGAACTGACGCACGTGCTCTGCACTCTAATTCAACCCTATGAAGCGTTGTTGGCAGTACGACAGAGGGGAACTATATAAAAAGTGAACACATGAATCTAAATCTTTGCTCAATTAATGCATTTGCTTCAATAATAAGCCCATCCATGGCCTCTTTAGAGGGCAATAAACACTTCTAACCACTGGAAGAAGTCATTGACGTGGTAGAGATTTCGTAAAATTTTGTAAAACCACTAAGCAGGTGCCTTTCCATTTCCATGAAGAAAAGTGAAAGAAATTTTAACTGCATACATCATTTGGGAACACTGGCCAAGCCCAACTAATGACCTCCACAGGTCCTGGCAAGTTCTCTGGGTATTCTACCCATCCAAGGTCAGCCTAAAATATACACTTCACTTGCAAGCTGAAAAGGCAAATCCTGTTTGGCTAGAAAGATAAGGGTATCCTTTCATTGAGAAGAAGGAAACAGATTGGTTTTAATTTTCAGTTAAAACCCAAGGCTGCCAAAGGTTGTTACTAGTAAAAATATGCAGAGCTGGCAGACATTACTAATGCAGCAAAGACCTTCCTGGTAATACATCAATAGAGACTTCCTATAAAAAGAAAGAGTAAGTGTGGACCATATTACAAAGCAAAAACAATAGCATGACGCCTTCTTAAACGATAGATCATTTTACAAACAGAAGTAAAACAATAACCGGTATGAAGCCATTCATTAAAGAGACATGACAGCAAGTCTTGTAGTTCGATTTAAAAACTTGGAATGAAAACACAAAAAAGATTGCCAGGTTTGTTTCACGAATGCAGCCTGCCAATAAAAATAACATGTATAACACTTGTGGCTTTCTCATCGCATCATAATTTTGCCAAGATATCAGACTGTACACTATTTAAGCATAAAAGTTGCTGACATTAAATGCCTATATGCAAAAATGATTTCTCCGCAGTATAGGCTTTGGGAATTCAGTCATTTTAAAGGAAAGTTGTTGACCAAGACTTATAGGAATCAGCCAAAGAAAAGTGATGTAGGCATATTTAGAAATAATGCTTGTAAACCCCAATGGTCTAATGAACAGACACACAGTTTTTATAATTCTATCATTGTGCTCCACGGCTGAACGAGTGTCAAGCCAATGCCAAGCTAGTTTCCCCATTTGAATGACATATGGATCCAACCAACCAGAGAGATGTTAGAACATTAAATGCCACAAACAGACCGGAGCAGCATACAAAGTACCAAATTAGTGCTCACGCAAGCATGTACATTTTAGAATGTCATTTTACCGGAGGAACATAGATGGTAAAGAACAGCAGAATTAAAAAAGCACCTATTGCACAGAAATGCTGCTATATACACAGGAGTGGATTATATACGTACCTCAGTGGTTTTTAACCTTCGAGAGATCAGGGCCTGGTGCATTCTTTCACAAATGTCCATGCCCCAACAGTAGAAAAATAGTTATAGCAACACAACAAAAGTATGGGATTTAAAAATATATATTTTAAATGCATTAAAAATTGAGTAATAGGTCAAAAATATGAGTTACTGTAACTTAACAGGATGAGTACTGAGGCCTTCTTTCTAAATCACCTTCACTCCGAAGATTCTTTTTATATTTCGGTGAGGTCTCGGTTCCACGCTTTATATTCTCTTAGATTTTGTAGTCTACTCAACATTGTTTTTGGGAGAGACCACGCTTTAATTGGATAAAAATATATGTATCCAAATTTGGTATTTCCTTTGTTTTTATTAGGAACATAAAGGGTTAAAAGGATTTTCCTGTAATTTTTTTTTAATGCAGCCTTTACATAATTTGCACACCTCCATATATTTACCGCAAAATAGAACCAGCAAAGTTAATGCAACTTTTTTTGTAATGTAGCCATATGGTAAAGTTCACAAGGAGCACAAAGTAGCACAATGGCGATTTTCACAGATTTGAGATGAATAAATATTCAAATTATCTTGCTTATGCTTGCATGAGCATTTGATGCTTGCATAGTGAATGCAAGTGTCATTCAGATGATCCATCGCCACTGTTGTGCGTTTTTACATATACAGTATATTTAATGTTATTTTTACTGTATATGTATGTTTACATTTTTCCCTTTTTTTTGTACCCTCTCCACAAGTTGACAAGGCTGTTGCCCAAGGATTGGTTACATCATGCCCCTTTATAGGAGTGAGTGTAGATACCCTAAAAGAAGAAGAAGTGTGCTACCAGATAAAAATAAAGGAAATTAGCCTAAAAAAGAAAACAAATGCAGCCACCACATCTAAAGACTGGTAAGCTGTAATATACTCAATTTTTGTTTCGATATTTAGATGTCTTTTAACCGGTTCCAGACCGGCTTGCGTGCAGAGTGGCACGTTCCCGCGAATCTCCGTCTATAAATGGCAGCTCGCTCGTGCCCAGTACGGCCGCGGGTCTGGTGGACTTGATATCCCCTGACTACCCACGATTGCCTGGCAGAGAAGAAAAATGGGGACCCGCCAATGTAAACACGGGGGTCCCCCACTTTGTCAGGCGGCATGTAAGAGATCTACTGATCCCTGTCACTGGGATCAGTTAGATCTCTTATGCCCCTGGCAGCTCAGCCCCCTCACAGTTAGAACACGACTAGGGAGCACAGTTAACCCCTAGATCGCCCCCTGCCGGTTAACCCCTTTACTGCCAATGACATTTATACAGTAATCAGTGGATATTTAAATTTCTGATTGCTGTATAAATGTCATTGGTCCCAAAAAAGTGTCAAAAATGTCTGACATGTCTGCTGTAATAATCGCAGCCCCAATAAAAATCACAGATCACTGCCATTGCTAGTAAAAAAAAAAAAAAGTAAAAAACGCCATAAATGAATTCTCATGGTTTGTAAACGCGGCAACTTTTGCGCAAACCAATCAATAAACGCCAATCGCAATTTTTTTATACCACAAATATGAGGGAGAATATAAATCGGCCAAAACTGATGAATACATTTTTTTTTTATATATTTTTTTGGGATATGCATTATAGCAAAAAGTAAAAAATATATATTTTTTTCAAAATTGTTGCTCTTTTTTTGTTAATAGCGGTGATCAGAAATGACGCAGAGGGGATCAAATACCACCAAAAGAAAGCTCTATTTGTGGGGGAAAAAGGGCATCAATTTAGTTTGGGTAGAACGTTGCATGACCACGCAATTGTCAGTTAAAGCAGCGCAGTGCCTAATCGCAAAAAGTGCTTTGGTCCTACAGTGGGAAATCCTTCCGGTCCTTAAGTGGTTAAAGAGAAATTCAAGATATGGATATTTTAAACAGTTACATTGGCCCAACTTAGACCAATGTAACTATGCATATATTATACCTGGCAGAAGCTTGTGAATCTTGAAACACTGAAGTAGACACCACTGCTCCATACTCCAGTTATCTTCAACGTGAGGTCACCACCCTGCCTCTTCTCATCCAATCTGAGAATGCTTTGCATTCCATCAGAAATCACAATCCATTCTCTGAATGGTGCCTGTGCTGAGTTGCTGACCTCCTGTATCCAGAATGCAAGCCACTCAGCATGGGACCTGGAGGCAAGAAGAGATCACTGGAGCCGTGGTGTCTACTTCAGCGATTTCAATCTTCCAGGCGCATCAGCCAGTTATGGTACATGCATAATTACACTGGTCCATGCTGAATCAATGTAACCATGTATAAAATAGCCATACGTGGAATTCATCTTAAACAGTAAAATCTTAAAAACATAAAAGGATAAAAAAAACCTGACCCTTTTGAGGACACGAAGAATGTAGGATGAGGTTTTAAACAGTTTTTCCCCACAAATGTTAAACTGCAAATTACAATGCAGGCTTTCAACAACCCTTTCTGTTTACTTTTCACACTATTTCATTGTCACAGGTTCAGAAATTCGGAGAAAAATGGCTGGTGAAAAAAGTCTGCTAAATTTAAAGTTGTAAGGGGAATCCTTTTTGTTAATTTTGTTAGAAGCGGTGGGGTTTTGGCTGTTCATCTGCTTCTTTCATTTGTATCTTTACAGCAAATATCTATTCTACACCCAAGGTGTAAAAGCCACAAATCAAGGCTGTATTTGGGTCATAAACATACTGCTATGCAGAAGGAGAGGCAGCAGGCTCCCGATTTCCTTAGCTTAGCGAATTAATATGTATGAACATTCACTATATTGTCAAAAGTATTGAGACGCCTGGCTTTACACACACGAGCTTTAATGGCGTCTCAGTCCGTAGGGTTCAATATTGAGTTGGCCCACCCTTTGCAGCTATAACAGCTTCAACTCTTCTGGGAAGGCTGCCCCACAAGGTTTAGGAGTGTGTCTATGGTGCCTATGCAAACCCGATAGAACACCTTTGGGATGAATAAGAGCAGAGACTGCGTGCCAGGCCTTCTCGTCCAACATCAGTGCCTGACCTCACAAATGCGCATCTGGAAGAATGGTCAAACATTCCCATAGACACACTCCTAAACCTCGTGGAAAGCCTTCCCAGAAGAGTTGAAGCTGTTATAGCTGCAAAGGGTGGGCCAACTCAATATTGGACTCAATATTGAACCCTACGGACTAAGACTGGGATGCTATTGAAGTTCAGAGATTATTGTAAGCACCAGTCAGTGTTAAATGGATGGTCTCGTCCCTCTTATTGCTACATCTGCAGGACAGCTTGTTCTTTTGAAAAATAACATGCTAAAGGAGAAAATTATGTGTAAAAAAAATACAACTACAATTCAATAGAAAACAAACAAAATTGAACTAAAAGTTCAAAATCCATTATTTTTGAGGCATCTTACAGGAGCAGAGCACAAAGATGACCTCAGCAGTGCGACATTGAGTGTTCCTATTGCACTACAAATAGGTGACACAGGGAGCTGAGAAGTTTCAACAGTGAAGGTGAATCACAAGTGTGGCCAAACAAAATCTTCGATAACCCAGCAGGTAAAAATGTTCACATATTAGGCATTATACCAATTTGATGAAGTTCTGCTTCAGTAGAAATTGCATAAGGTGGATGTAGTTGACTAGCTAGCCAAGCACAACAAAACATTTAATCACAAAAAGAATATGGATGTTCCATAAAAAAAAGCCATTTATAACGTAAATGGTGTGTGACATATAAATCATGTTTATGAGAAATTCAAAGGGAAAACTTTATAGTTATAGTCCAGTTAATGCTGTTTAGTCCATAATAAATGTTATACTTGGCACATAGTTCAAAAACTATGCCTCGTTTGTGCTGCATCAAAGCCTAAATTGAAAGGCGGCAGAGAAGAGAGAATTCAGACATTAAAAATGTTATTATTTTTAATGTCATTAAAGAGGTAACACAGGCAAATCTGAAAATATGGTAAATAGCTAGATATTAAAAGACAAAAGCCAGTCCAAACCTTTTCTTTTTAGCTTTTGAGTGGGGATGGAATCTTACAAGGTAAAGGAACCTTACTTCCCATCCTGGTGACACGGCTAGCAATGATACTCTGTAACTCAAGCCCAGCAAGCAGCGTGGGAGGCTGGAGAAAGATATTATGGTCTATGGAAAGAAGTGCATCACACACTGGGCTGACAAAAAGCTGCAGTGAATCCGGTTAGAAGACCGTTTTGTCTTTGCTTGTTTTAGAGCTCAGTTCGGTTGCTGTGCACAATTTGATTTTTTTTTTTTTTCCATTCGGGCTCATTTAGGATTTATTTGCATTCCTCATGTTAAACCATTTCTAAATGACAGTGTATTTAAACCTAAAATCTATTTTTCTGTATTTCTGGTATCATACCTCAAGGCAGTGTTCCCCAACCCAGTCCTCAAGGCCCATCAACAGGTCATGTGTTCAGGATTTCCCTCAGATGAATCAGCTGTGGTAATTACTAAGGCAGTGAAACTGATCAAATCACCTGTGCAAAATAATGGAGATCCTGAAAACATGGCCTGTTGGTGGGCCTTGAGGACAGGGTTGGGGAACACTGCCTCAAGGTATACAGTTTTCTCAAAGCTGATAAAATATTTTCTTGCAGGAGGCACCCCTCCTAATGCAAGGGTTAAATGCTTGGTTTAGGTCTAGGGGTGCGGGAATAAGGTGTAATACTTACTTATACCTTTTTTCCTTCTCCAGCTGTCATGCCACTGGGTCAAGCACTGCAACCTTAACACAGTGCATTTGGCTGCCATTGCAGACATGCCTCCTCCACATAGAATGCAGGGTTACTAGCCCCCATACTGTGCGTAATGAGACCAAGGAGCCTACCACAGCCCGGAGCTTTGAGCAAAATAAGGTTTTGGGCACTAGAGCCTGCCAGACTGAGGGGTAGGAGAAGTAATACAACTTATCTCTGCAGATGATACTTCTGACTGTGGCTCTCCATTCACTCAAAGCTTTATTCCTAGACTGTGAATCTGAGAATACAGAGATGGCACTATTCGTGTCACCTATTTCACACTAGTGCCTCCGCTATGCGGAATTTGCTTGCTCAATGGGGGATCTGCCCGCTGATCCCCGCTGAGCAGGCGGATGACAGTTCTATGTCCGCTCAGCTATGCAGAGCAGACACAGACACAGCCCGCTCTCCTCTATGGGGCATTTGGATGGAAAGGGACCACCTGTCCATCTCCATTCGAAGCCCTCTGATCGACACAGACGAGACGTATCGACTCGCCTGTATCTTGACAGTAGGCGGACGAGTCGCCCCTAGTCGCCCGTCTAGGGGGTAACTCGTTCGTTTAAGGCGTATCGCCTCCGTGATCACACTTTATCCACTGTGCTTATCACGGTAGAGACATAAGAGTCTAAGTGTCAGATCCTTATTTCGAAACTCACTTACCTCTCGGTGTCAGTCTTCATAGTAGACGTCTCTATTCAACATAATGAAGAGGATGGGGAGTCAGACCGTCCGAGATCACGGGTTTTGGAATAAAACGAGTTTCGAGGCCCGACACCATCC
>BLSH010190650.1:1806505-1819676 GCA_018402905.1 Glandirana rugosa
TACATGTTGGCATTCATAGTCCCCTCAATGAACTGTAGCTCCCCAGTGCCGGCAGCACTCATGCAGCCCCAGACCATGACACTCTCACCACCATGCTTGACTGTAGGCAAGACACACTTGTCTTTGTACTCCTCACCTGGTTGCCACCACACACGCTTGACACCATCTGAACCAAATAAGTTTATCTTGGTCTCATCAGACCACAGGACATGGTTCCAGTAATCCATGCCCTTAGTCAAGAGGGTTAAGGCAGTGTTGGAAAATAAGGGAGGCCACACAAAATATTGACACTTTGGGCCCAATTTGGACATTTTCACTTAGGGGTGTACTCACTTTTGTTGCCAGCGGTTTAGACATTAATGGCTGTGTGTTGAGTTATTTTCAGGGGACAGCAAATTTACACTGTTATACAAGCTGTACACTCACTACTTTACATTGTAGCAAAGTGTCATTTCTTCAGTGTCATCACAAGATATAATAAAATATTTATAAAAATGTGAGGGGTGTACTCACTTTTGTGAGATACTATATGTATACAATTTCACCGGCTGTATTTTTGTTAAAAAAAAAATAAACAAAAACGTTATGAGAAAAGCCTATTCAAACGGAACAGCTAAGAATGCAATTGAAATCTGTATGAAGTAGATGTAATTCCTAACTGCATGGCATCTAGTTTGCCAATGCACTGGGTACCATAGATGATTTTTTTTTTTCTTAACCTATTGCTTTGACCTTTTTTCATCCTTTGCTGCATCACAGTGATAATGATCTTCTGCAGCACTTCCTGACAAGGTGGATTTGATTTAAATCATAATTTTTAAAGGGCAATTGTCGTCTCTGTTCCGCAGCGCCTCCTCTGACCCGCTGTTGACTCACCGACAGTCCCATTGACTTTAATGGGACAGCTAGTGATGCGGCAGTGACACAACAAGGTGAGGAACGTGGCGGCAGCAGGTGAGTGGATGACCGCTAACAGGCGCTGCCATGATAGATCTGAAATGACAGGTGCTCTTTAAACGTAAGGACTCATTCTTAGTTAGAATCTTTAATATTTGCAAACAAAGTTAAGGTTTCCTATTTAGAATAATAAGCTGTCAGGTTAGTAATACAACAATATCAGAACCGATTCATTCATACAGTTTGTAGTGTACATGTGGGATAATGGAATATTCCTGAACTTTTTTTTATCTCATGGTTACTGTGAAATTGTGTGAATGCATCAATGCAGTGCATGTTATCTCAGCTTGCAGAGCTTGGATTTATTGAATGAGTTTACCAGAAATGTAAATATTGCAGAATATACAGCCTCATGCTATATAACTAAGCTCCATTTCATGCTGAATAAACTAAATTATTAATGTATCCTAAATAGAAAACTATTTTTAGATAGATTTTTTACTTCAAAAGCATTTTATTAAAATAAATTCAATAAAAATAAAAAAAATCGATTTAAATAAAAAAAAAATCTGATTTTTTTTTTATTTTTTTTTAAAAAATCATCGATTTTTATCCACCCTGCTTCCTGACTACTAAATGCACTTTAGAGGAGGTTACATGGCATTTCTTAGGATTGATTTCCCGATGTTGACATCAGTAGACTGTACCCTGCACAATGTGTGTTGAAATGGGGACTCGTAGTCTCCACCAGAAGGCCCTGTGACAGAGTGACAACACAGAGGCACAGTTGGGCAACATGGACTAAGCACTGTCACCCTATAACCAGAAATGCCTAAACAAGGACTTTCATAGGATAAATACATTTTTTTAATGAAAGCTGAAGATTTAATTGGAATTGGAAGTTACATTATCCTTTTAAGGTCTCAAGCACACAGGATGTTTTTGTTTTTTTCTCCCGGGCACCGTTGCTCCTTGAGGAAAAAAGCAGCTTAAAAAATGCATCTTAAGCCACGTTTTGCATTTAGTGCATTTAGACACGTCAAGTGTTTGGGCGTTCATGGATTCCACTGGTCTGAATATTCATTTATTCTGGCAATTGGCATCAATGCTCAAATGCACCTAGCATTTAGACAAGTTCATTGTTTTTTATGCCCAAAAGCTCCCCTCCTGAACACGCTAGTAGTGCATTTTTTCAGTCTGTAAATGCTCCTCTTCAACTACGCCTGTAAATGCCTATGTGCGAATGCCCACATATGCCAACATGCCTTTACAGGAAAAAAATATAAAAAATAAAATCACACGCCTGTAAAAGCAGCTTTTTACACCCTGTGTGCATAGGGCCTTAAACGTATATAAAATATTAGCGATTGGGTCAACATGTACTATAGTGACGACAGCAGGCGGTGTTGCTCGCATGTGTAAGCATTAACAAGACAAATATGTGTTGGTATTATTGGTGTATTACAGATGCATAACCACATGGCACAACACACTGTGCAGGTTAGTTGATTTTATCAACAACTCAAGGCTTTACATCCTCACAGCAGTAAAATCTATTTGACAGGATTTGTCCTTTCCTACAGAGGCTGCATCCTTTGTAAAAAGTAGCAAAGAGACGTCCTCATAGAGCTCCTGACTAGATGTTTTCCTGGCATATCAGAAAGCAATCTCTGTCCTTCAATCACCACATATTGTTCTCTAAAAAAGTGACCTCAGGCAACAGAGAGAGAATACATTAAGCTGCAGAGAGTAGCACTAAAAGTCTTGAAAATAGTTTTTGCGACACAGCGTGCTCCACAAGCACAAAATATAGCTTACAAAAAGAAATAAATAAATAGTATATATATATATATATATAGCGTAATTAAATTTTTTGCTCCATGGGGTCTCAAAGCTTGCTATTGGGGCAGGTGGTGAGGCAGCCATCATGGGTTCATACTAGAGCTGCACGATTCTGGCTAAAATGAGAATCACAATTTTTTTTGCTTAGAATAAAGATCACGATTCTCGCAACATAACATCATCTTTCACATTATACAAAAAAATGGGGCTAACTTTACTGTTTCGTTTTTTTTGTTAAATTCATTTTAGTGTATTTTTTTCCCAAAAAATTGCATTTGAAAGAACGCTGTGCAAATACCGTGTGGCATAAAATATTGCAACCACCATTTTATTCTCTAGGGTCTCTGCTAAATATATATATATATGTATATTGTTTGGGAGGTCCCAAGTTGATGTCAGCAGAAATGATATTATTAACTTGTAAGCAACAAATGTCAGAAAAAAAGTTGGTCTTTAAGTGGTTAAACTGACTTCAGACCGAAGTCCCCTTTAATCTATTATTATGATTTCTTCAGGTACTTATATAACGCTGTCAATTTACGCAGCGCTTTACATATACATTGTACATTTACATCAGTCCCTACCCTCAAGGAGCTTACAATCTAAGGTCCCTAACTCACATTCATACATACACATACTAGGGCCAATTTAGACAGGATCTAATTTACCTACCAGCATGTCTTTGGAGTGTGGGAGGAAACCGGAGTACCCGGAGGAAACTCACGCAGGCACAGGGAGAACATGCAAACTCCAGGCAGGTAGTGTTGTGGTTGGCATTTGAACCAGCGAACCTTTTGCTGCGCTATCCACTACACCACTGTGCTATTTTAAAAGGACAAATAGTTACAATGCATCTCTTGTTATCTCTATCTCCCAGCGCTAAGCAATATTGAACATTCTCCGGCTTTTTTTTTTTTGACAGTTCTGGTACACACGGCGATTCAACTTCAGGCGAGACTCAGCACGATCCTGCACAGCGCGACTTGCAATCGATTTCTGTAATAGAAGTCAATGCAGTCTCCCCCAAAGTAGAACAGGAACCTTTTTCTAAGTCAGAGCGACTTCCATTGCACTGCATGGAGTGCGACTTGCCCGACAAGTCACCATGCACTATTTACACAGAATTGAGGAAATGTCTGGTGTAGATCATGAGGGGGGTTGAATTGCGATTGCGATCTTTTAACGATTATTCGTGCAGCTCTAGTGCATACATATATACCACACACACACAGGACATGCACATAAGCATTTTTTTTCATATACAATTTTCTTATGGCCAGGATCTTAAAGCCAGTTTCTGGACAGAGTAAAAAAAAATATATATATATACAAAATTTGTGTCTTCCCCCCCCCCCCCCCCCCCCCCCGCAAGCTGACGATTAATATGTTGCTTGTTTTTCTAGTGGGTGATACAGTGAAATATAACAACCTAATTAATTGGTCCTGCAGTCTTCCACCCTACTGGTTTCAGTGGTCCCACCTGTCCCCCAAAGCCTCACTTATTACCAGTTGCTAACTAATCTTGTTGCCTTCATTATGTACATGCAGGACCATTAGCCACCACTAGTCCTGCATTGCATGTGATAACAGAGGGCTCATCCACATTCCATGAGTGAGGAGTATCAGAGCACAACTGTTACAGAGCAGTGGAGTAAGGCAAGTAAAACACAAGTAAACTCTATGATAAATAATTGCTTATAAAACAAGCATTATATTCTCCATAAGCTGGGGGGCAGGATACATTATTTGAGGGGAGCCTGGAATTCCATGAGCAACACGAAGACGTCCATTGTTGACATCTTTTACTGAAAATGAGACCTGCCTGGCTGGCATAGTGACCCTCTTGCTTCAATACGTTGACTCTGGCCAATAATGTAATTAACGGCTTCTGAATTTACTCAGATATTCCTAAAGTGCATAATGGTCTTGTACTACTAGCTTAGTGTTGAGGCCAGGGGGTCAGTATAGCAGTCAGACAACTACAATTTTTAGGCGAAAGTTGGCATCCCCCATAGTTCCCTTAGAAATTGGCCTAAAGTCCTATTGAAAGGTAAGTACTTTTACATGCCTTTTTACCCACTATTGTAAACCAGAAACTATTTCCAAAAACTTTTTTTTCTCAGCTACCCCAGACCCTCTCAGAGTGCCAGAATCTAAACACAGCCATTGTGGCAGCCCCTATGTCATCTGTTCAGAGGGTGGGATATATGTTTAGAGCAAGCTACTGATTCCAGTAAAGTAATAACGGGGATTGCTGGGTTCTATTTATATCATTAGACTGAGCAAATCACTGATGGCTAACATTGCTCATCTCCTGATAGTATGGGCAGCACCATGAGTTAGTGGTTAGCACTTCTGCCTTGCAGCACCGGGGTCTTTACTTCAAATTCAAGCCAGGATGCTATCTACATGGAGTTTGTATGATCCATCATCATGCTTGCATGGATTTCCTTCAGGTTGTCTGGTTTCCTTGCACATTTCAAAAGACACGCTGATAAGTTTTTTGGCTTCTGTCTGAAAATAGTATGTGTGTGCATATTTATGTATGCAATAGAAACCTTAGATTGTAAGCTCTTTGTGGACAGGGACTGATGTGGATTAACAATTTGCAAAGCATTGTGTAGGTTGTCAATACTATATAAATGTATGTAATTAATAAAATCAATGATATTATTTGAATGCCAATTTACAGGGGAGTTATTACATTATTCTTTATACAATATCTTCCTGTGTACTTCAGCATTTCCCCTTTCATACAAGGAAGAGAATTGTAAACTCCATTTTAGAGCAGTCATTTATCTTTATAGAAGGCATCACAAAAAAAAAAAATTTAATATAAATGTTCAATACCATAATAAGCAATTTTTAAGGTCCGAAATTTGGTTAATTGTTGGCATTAAGTTACTTCCTTGTACAATTTTAGGGTGAAAGTCAACTCCGTAGTGAAAAGCAGAAAAAAAAATAATAGAGCGATTGCATGAACTAATAAATAAGACACAGCTTTTCTGGCAATGAATGTCACAAATCCCAAGTATTTAGTCTAAGTTCCAAAAAAGATGCTTTACTTCCACCTAGGGGATGCAGAAAATATATCTTCTTAAAAGAGGTACATTTCTAAAATTGTTTATTTACAGGCATGATGATCCCTCTCTTCATGGAGGTCAAAACTTTGGGGCATATTTATTAAGCCGTAAATGTAATTTTCACAAAACATTCACTTATAGTGAATCAATTACGGTCATTTAAAAAACGCATGCACCAGGAAGTATCACCTGTAATGAATGTATGGTGAAAGTCCCATTTACTGCTTTACAAATATACCCCTCAGTTTCCAATAGATATTTGATGCTGGAAAAACTCAACGCTTAAAAAAAAAAAAAAAAAAAGAAGGAAGGAGCACAAAACTTAGAGAAAAGCTAGAAATGACATCTTTTACATTTGAACAAAAAATAAAACATTGTATTCTGTAAAATTCAAGCAAACAAAATTCAATATATAGGGCTGTCGTGTATATTAGCACAACTGATCTTTTACATGGCTTAATGGAGAAGTATTTCCAAAGCTCTTTTGGCCATACTTCTCCTATGGGTCACAGGAGTGCACTCAGTTGTGCACTCCTGTGACCCAGATTCAGCTAATAGCAGGCTGATATCAGAGTCATTCCAGCCTCTGCAGAAATCCCGACAATGTTGGGATTCACCCAGATGCCTGACCGGCAGCCTTTCCTCATCTGACCCAGCCACTCTCACCCTCTCCACAGCCTGGTGCTCCAGTGAGCGCTGGAGGGGCAAAGCAGAAAGAAGTGACTGACAGTCACCACTCTATGCTCAGAGCGGACCCGAGAACCAAGCGATCAGCTGTCTTTGATCGCTCAGCTCTTGGTGTAAAGCCGGCAGGGGACAAATGCAGCATCAGATCAATGCTGCATTCACCTAGGGGAGTATGTTTATTTTAATATTGCATATTAAGTCACACTTCTCCTAATTGTCCACTGGTGAATTTATACATTTTAATAGCAAACTTCAAACCATCCACCAAATCAATCAAGGTTTCTACTAACAAAAATAAAAATATATATTCAAAATGATAGATCATTTGTGCATTATTATAATTTCTGCAATATCCTAAAGTAACAGATGATCCTTTAAAAGGTAAAATGGACTGTTACATAAAACGTGGGATTATATTCAATCTTCCAACAAACCAATATTAATTTATTTATCGATCTCAATGATGAAAGAATGAATCATTCTTATACTCAATAAAGACCCAACATTATACAGATCCTATGGACAAATTTCTCTTGTAAACATCAATATACAAATACTGGGTTAGCTCTTAGCTTAAACTAAGTTGAAGTCAGTGTAACATTGAGGCAACTGGCATGTTTTTTCTTTAGGTGAGCAATGGCACCCCCCTAATGTAATTTCATGACAGGTTTATCCTAATATTAAGAAACTGTTCTTGCACCTACGGCTTTATTTCAATGTTGTAAATAGAAAATGTATTGTGCAGATGTTCACATGTCATTTTATGCAGTATTTTAAGGCAAGCTGTTAAACAATTTGGACTTGGCCAACAGTTTATCAGTGGGGTTAGATTATTATTTTAAGAACCAAGGGCCAACATAGGAGTTAATAAGAACATTACAAAAAATACTTTTGGTGTGAAGAGGAACACCTACGAAATGCCCTCTGCTGCCCTCATAAAATAGCCACTAGAAGACCTTCTATGGCCAACCAAAAGTTTAGAGTGAAATAAAAAATATCTTGTTAACGGCTTCATCAATCTTGCTGAATTTCAACATACTTTCTGGATTCATCGTATGTCTGTGATATTGGAGGTCAATGTGGTCACTGCTAACTTCATGAGTGAAATATAATGGCTGACATTTCTCAACTCCTTTTGGTGAGGAGATGGTGGCCATAGTAGAGCATTTATATCATCACAGAGTATTGAATAAGACCCCTTTTTTTAAAATCACACTAACAGTTCACTCCCTTCTTCTGGTCAAAGCAGTTCTTTCTTTGTCTCTGGCCTCAACACACAGACATTGACCCAGGCAATAAGCAGCATAGAGCTGTGTACCACTCAAGTAGACTAGACCCAGAGCCTGTACTGAATATAAATCTTCAAAAAACAAGGTCACAAAGTGAAGCCATGAATTTTCAATGAACTACTACTTTAGAAAATTAACTACCTCAAAACCATAAATACAATAGACATTTAATTTCCTGCAAACCCAAAGATATGTCCACAAAATGTTGCAATGGGCACCAACAATAATATCACTTTAATACATATTTCCTTGGTGTAGTTCAGCATGTCGTCCTGAGGATAGGCCAGGTTTTCCCTTTCTGTTGACCTTGTCTACATGCGATCACATAGGTCATTCATAATTCAATAGTCAGAAAGATTCCTTTTAGGAAAGTGGCAATTTTTAAATATTTGTGAATAGAAATCTTTATTAAAAATTCTAACTAGCAGAACAATGGAGAAAACTTCACTCAAAATTCTTCATAGAAATTACTGTCCTCTATGCCCCTGCTGGATTCTAAAGAACATCTTTAATGGTACAAATGTACAGCTCATATAGTTTTGAGAGATTGACTCCCTAGGATAGCCTTAGAAATATGCACTATCACCTCCAAGCTTGGCTTAGCGCCTCTGAAATGTTTATTAATAGTAAACGCATAGATCATATATATGAACTTGCAGATAACCCGTGAGAAAATATATGTCCTACTCCAGAGTATGCTACTAGTTCTTTTATGGGCCATCATGCATTATTATTAAAGCAGAGCCACAGACAGATATAAAAAGACAATTTAACGCAGCTCAATAACCATTAATACATAATTTCATTTATATTTAAATACAAGCAGTTTATGTGCTTAAATATAACTTGGTAACAGCCTCTTGCAGTCTCTGGGGTCAATTTACTAAAGGCAAATATACTGTGCACTTTGCAAGTGCAGTTGCGCTACTTTTCTCCAGAGCTTAGTGAATGTGGTGAAACTTCACTTTGTGAGCAATACCCAATCAGGTGCAGGAAAATTTAAAAAAAAACAGCATTTTTTGCTCGCACATGATTGAATCATGGAAATCAGCAGAACTTCACCACATTCGCTAAGCTCTGGTGAAATTGAGCACAACTGCACTTGCAAAATGCATAGTGTATTTGCAGTTAGTAAATTAACCCCTTTGTAGTGCAGAGCTGGTGTGTGAGAGGATGAAGTATTACAAGTAGACAAGCAGTTCATGTGCTGGCAGAGAGCAAGCAGATAGAAGCAGAGGGTAGAATGACAAACATATATGTACTGCTTCTCCTTTCACTGTCCAGAAGCAGGCGGGGTGGGTCCAGGACAACCTAGGTTCAGAGGAAGTGAGCTGAATAATGATGGCCACCTGACCAAGGAAAACTAATGGCAGAAAAAAATAACTTCCAGGGCAGGTGTCACTAAAGTCACAACATTGTAGAGGGTGGGAGGAATGGCAGGGCGGGCTTCCCTTCTGTCCGCCGTGGCTGCCACCGATGTTGAACTTACAGCAGGGAAGAGGAATGAAGGCACGGAAGGTCTGAAAGTAAGAGTTGGGCAGCTCCAGCCCTCCATGCAGGCCTTCCGCCTTCCTCCTTGCTCTGAGTTCAACAACATCAGCAGGTGAGTACATACAGAAGAGAAATCCACCCGGTCATTCCTCCTGCCCTCCTCCCTGCTATCAGTTCAACAGCAGCGTCAGGTGAGTACATACAGAAGAGGAGCCCATCCTGCCATTCCTCTCAATGCTGTGTTAAGGTTCTACTGTGAAGATTATGGGGGGTGTGATGTCAGAGTGGGGAGCTGTGATATTGGATGGCTGTCATGTGAGGGAGAAGCTGTTGTTTTGGCTTTCAAATTCTACAGATCTCAATCCATTGCGCATGTGCAGGAAAAACAAGTCCAATCCATGGAGGCCCCACCTCCCCAACTTACAGGATTTAAAAGATCTGAAAGATAGGCTATTGATGGCTCGGTAACAGACACCATTGTATATCTTCAGAGGGCTAGCGGCATCCATGCAGCAATGGGTCAGGGCTATTTTGACGGCAAAAGGAAGACCTACTCAATATTAGGTGGGTTATTATAATGCTATAGCTGATCAGTGAATATATACTTATTTTATTTAGAGGCAAAACTAGATAAAAAAAAAGCTGGAAAGAATAGGAGAAACATTCTGCTGATTACCACTTTATGTGCAGTATACTCCTCTGGACTTTTCTGCATCAAGAGCGAAAAAGCCCAAAGGTTGGGTCCTTCTGTCCTGTGATAATGGTATTTATCTCACTTTCCCTTTGCCTAATATAAACAACCCTGAAGTTTGCATTTAAGGCATAAGAGAAAATCCATGGTAGCATGTACAGGCAATTTGTCAAACTTGTGCTTTTCTATGCATACAAAATAGGAGCCATGAAATACGTCGTAGAAGCTGCTTAACTCATAAATAATAATTTGCCCTTCTATAAAATGAACCAATGAGGTTAAAAGTCATCTATAAAAAGTTTCACATATTGAGAAAATTGGCTGATACTCCTAAGTTAATAAAATTGCACCTTAGATCAGACCTTTCCATTCTACCAGCTGGCAGACATGCAGTGAGCTAGGTTTGTGCACTAGTGTACCTGCCCCAGTCAAATGCATGGACCGTGATAACTGGCCCTTACAGCTCATAAATGGATGGATGGTCGGGCAGCCCATTTTAGATAACGGTCAACCATTTCTAAAATGTTGTACTGCAGTCCATATTTTGGCTAGGTTTTAGAAAAAGATCCTGAAATTCTCAACTGTGCAAAATGATACATGTAATTTTATATCATGTAAAGCAGGCTTCCTGCTGTGCACATTGTATACTTTATATTAATTATTTCCTGCATTATTTTACATATCAAATTTCTCAGGACATGAAGTAGAACTATATGGGTCACCAAAAAAAAAAACACAAATAAAGACGAAGTTGACCATTTCATAGTGATGTGAAACAAAGTGCCTAGCATATATTGCCAAACCTGATTTTGAATAGGTCCTTCAAATTAGAATGGATGCTACGGAGTCACAGGCTGCTAATTCTTAATACATTGTTCATAACTGATTTCTCAAATCTAATACAGGTGGTCCCCGGGTTACAAAGATAGGGACTGTAGGTTTGTTCTTAACTTGAATTTGTCAGAACAGGTACATTTTTTCAGTGTAGCTTCAGCCAAAAAAACGATTTTTAAGCTTTTTGGATAGCACGGGGAAGGGTTAACACCCCTGTAATGTTTGTTTTACTGTCTGTATTTATGTTCAGAAGATTTCACCTCACTTCCTGTTCCAATGAATATCCAATGATTTTGAAAATTTTTGGGTTGTTGTGGAAACAAACCTTGGTGATAAAGTGTCAGTGGAGACACCTTTTTCCCATGATAACTCTTACAGGAGTGAATTTCCCTTCCTAGGGGGAGATTTCCTCTCACTTCCTGTTGTCTGCCTCCGTTCGTAAGTAGGAGTCGTTTGTAAGTCGGATGTTTGTAACTAGGGGACTGCCTGTATACACAAAAGAAGATTAAAAAAGCAGACAAGTGAGCCCATTTTCAAATGTGGCGAATACATTTATGTGGTAGTGCTGGGTCAGAGTGGCGGAAGGCGTTTTCTACATATCTCCGATTTGGAGAATGGTGAAAAAGTTGTAACTAAAGGCTGTTCATTGTAAATATCAGAGAAAGAAAACAAATGTAAATAGAAAAAATAAGAAGCTTCAGCAGGAAAGGAAAGGATCTGGAAAAAAGAGAGGTCCAGAAACAGGAGCAGTATTGCTCCAGGATTGCTCCCCAGCCATGTCCTCCTATGGAGTACAACACACAGATATATTATATAGGCTGGCTAATTGGCATTATAAAGGAGAGTCCCAGGCTTTTTCTGTTTTTCCAAGGAGAACTGAGAAAAGGATGTGTAAAGCCTCGTACACATGGTTCGACGGTCGTATGCAAACGGTTGTACGACCGCTCATATGATCATCCGACTGTTAGCACGCGCAATTAGAACAGCCTACATAAGATGGTCGTAAAACAGAAGTTGGATGAGCAAACTAGAAAACTTTGGTAGTACCAACAAGTGGTCGTATGACCATTGTATCGCGTGTACAGAGAAGTTGGTCCAAGTTGTACTGCAAGTTGTTGTTGCAAAACACGCATGCTCAGAAGTCAGGAACGGCTGGACACAAATTACATGCACCTGAACTTTCTCTTTATACGTTCATAACACATCACTACGTTCGGCTTGGTCGTACGATCGTGTAGTGCATGTCAGTACGCAAGTTACATGATCCAACATACGATTTGGTCCGCTCGGTTGTACGACCTTCGAACCGTGTGTACGAGGCTTTAGTTGGTGGTTTTCCTATCAAGGTGAAGTCTCAATGGCATCTTGGTAGAACTGGGCTAGGCCCTAATGAAGAGGGTTTCCTCCGATCCCTGAAATGCATTGAAACCAGTTTTATTACAAATATAATAGGTATTTAACTTTTTTATTTCTGACATTCTTCTGTTGCTTTACTTGCCACATAATAAACTGTATTAAATAAGACCGAAAATATAATACAAGCTATTAATAAACTATACACTTTGCAAAACTGCCAAAGTAAAAATAGAGGCAGCTTCCAAAACCCATTTAAAACATTCTATAGATCTATTGCTGGCTATTCACATGCACAGGCAAAGCAGCCTTTGAAGGTATAGGTGAATGCCACTGTGCAAGAGAAAGTGTCTTTGTTAATGGAAATTGGGCATCTCCCTAAGCATATTTGTATAAAAAAAGGTTTGTAGAACCTCTTAAGACTATATTACCAAACCAAAAAGCATAACCTACACACAGCCATTTTAATCTAATCATCCAACTAGCAAAATGAATGTAGCTTCTAGAACAGGGGTATCCAACCTTAAGATCTTCTTGGATCACATTGGAAGAAGAGGAATTGTTTTGGGCCACACACAAAATACACCAACAATAAGAATAGCTGATGAGCAGAAAAAGTCAGGCAGAACACAAGTGAACGATCACTGATATAGATAATGTACTTGAGTAATCACTGATATAGATAATGTTCACTAATGAGTTCATGTAATAGATATAGTCACTAGCAAGTGAACACAAGACGGACTGAAAAAGACGAGTAGTCGATAAGAATAACAACCACATAAAACACACACCGGGTTTTGTTAAGGAGAAGAAGGTTACACTAGGTTCTTCTAGAATTCCAACCTATGGGGACAAGATCTTCGATGTAAGTAAAACGATCAACCTACTAATCTAATTTTACCGACACACATCCAATACGAAAAACCAAACCATTATATCAGAATTCTCCAAGATGTTTGGAAAAAAATATGTTTATACGAATCCCTCTACGGGTTAAAGGT
>BLSH010190650.1:1828972-1874123 GCA_018402905.1 Glandirana rugosa
AAACACAGTGTCCAAATATACATATAGAGACATTATAGAACGTCTATCCGTGCAATGGGGAATCACCATTTTAGAAAGATATTTTAATATTTCCTAATATATCTCTCTTGATATAAACGTTTCTATATGACATCGAATACTTACTTTCGAATGTAGATTTTTAGGGTCTCTGAACATATGTATGTATTTATGTGTTTATAATTATATTTGTCATTTTAGTACTGATAGTGATTTTAGAATTTGTAAGATTTATAAATGTTTTAACCTATAGTCAATTTCAAATACATTTGGGAGTGGAACATTACCACTAAGGGGTAACGTGCCTATCTGCAAGATATTACAGAGATATACATATAAACCTGTGACACAAAAGGTTAAAAAAGGGTGAATACATTTTCAAATTGAGCTTGAAGGATGGTAGAAACATGTTGAAATGGCCTGAGGGAAATATGAAGACGCCCTTTTGAGAAGGGCTGCTTATTTGGATTAATTGGGACATTATATTATATTGTATTCATTTGTCACCGATGCTCATTGCACGTGTTTGGGTTTATGGGGATACACAGGAGATTCACAGACAGTGGCGGTTCCTCCATAGAGGGCGCCAGTGCGCTGCCCCCCCCCCCCCCCTGCTGGAATGTCTGAACAAAAAATAAATAAAAATAGGGGGCTTTTTTTGGAAACTTGCTCATTGGTCGGCCTTTAAAGTGCACCAAAGCACACAGATACACTGATTGGCTCTGGCCTCAGTCAGGGGCGGGACTGGTGGACGTGCTGGTGCTTGGACTAGGAGTGTGTCCAGCACGCACGTCTGTTATTTCCGCCGGCCGTGAGAGAGAGAGCGGCCTGAATCCCGGACTGGTACGTACTGCTGTGTACTGGCTGAATATACCCTACCTGTGATGCTGAGCTGCATACTGTGTACTGGCTAAATATATCCCTCTTGTGATGCTGAGCTGTATACTGTGTACTGGCTGAATATATCCCACCTGTGATGCTGAGCTGTATACTGGCTGAATATACCCCACCTGTGATGCTGAGCTGTATACTGTGTACTGGCTGAATATACCCCTACCTGTGATGCTGAGCTGTATACTGTGTCCTGTGATACTGAGCTGTATACTGTGCCCTGTGATGCTGAGCTGTATACTGTGTCCTGTGATGCTGAGCTGTATACTGTGTCCTGTGATGCTGGGGCTGTATACTGTGTCCTGTGATGCTGAGCTGTATACTGTGTCCTGTGATACTGAGCAGTATACTGTTGTCCAGTTATACTGAGCTGTATACTGTGTCCTGTGATGCTGAGCTGTATACTGTGTCCTGTGATACTGAGCTGTATACTGTGTCCTGTGATGTTGAGCTGTATACTGTGTCCTTTGATGTGATGCTGAGCTGTATACTGTGTCCTGTGATGCTGAGCTGTATACTGTGCCCTGTGATGCTGAGCTGTATACTGTGCCCTGTGATGCTAAGCTGTATACTGTGTCCTGTGATGCTGGGGCTGTATACTGTGTCCTGTGATGCTGGGGCTGTATACGGTGTCCTGTGATGCTGAGCTGTATACTGTGTCCTGTGATGCTGGGGCTGTATACTGTGTCCTGTGATGCTGAGCTGTATACTGTGTCCTGTGATGCTGAGCTGTATACTGTGTCCTGTGATGCTGGGGCTGCATACTGTGCCGCCAAGCTGTATACTCCTGACACAATATGTGGAAAACAGGGGACGGAGTGGGTGGATTCTACAAGGGGTGGGGCTTATGAGAATTAGGAGGAGTCAAAAAGGAAGTGCGGGGCCTGGCCACCCCCCATCCTAAAAATTCACCAGCAGCCACTGTTCACAGATTATGCAACAGTGAACAGATTAGTTAATATTTGACCGCAGTTGTTGTAATCACTGGAAAAGGAAAGTGTTGCTTTAAAATTAGTGAAAATCGCCACAGCTGGCTACACTTCCAGTTGCTTCACCAATATCTGGTCATTTAACTTTTCATTTTAAAACTATCTCTGGTTGACTCACCATGGGAAAAGTTGTATCTTTTGTTAATAAGGGTGGCTTATTGACCTTTAAAAACAAATCAGACAATCTTCCATTATTGCTTATGGGCACTAACATTTCATTCTCCATTTCAGCAAAGATAAAACATTAGGTGCCCCACATTTTCCACCTTGCATGGTTTCGTGTAATGCTGGTTGTCCTCAGGTCATATGTGCCACTAGTGTGTGGGTCATCATTTTGCAAGAAATGCCATGTTCCTTAGCCACCACACTTCTTTTTCCATTTTTTTCCCCCAATCCATCCTTAGCGAAGGTAGGAGGAGAGAATTGTATTTAGGCTTTAACAGCTTTATAACAGCAGTCACCTGTAAGCCTGTAATGAAAGCACAAAGGAGCAAAGAAAATGGACCTGCTGCCAATTGTAACCAAACAAAAATACTTTTACTTTGGAAATAAATTCTACAACCTGACTGGTTGTTCTTTTCCTTTTGCTACAGTTTCTGTAATGTTCTTCCACGTGGCATAGAAGCTCAAGACTGAGTGGCTTAGGAGGTCTTCTTGAGTACATTTGCCTCAGCAATATCTGAAGTCCAGAAACTGCTTTTTAAATCCACTTGATGTCACTAACTAATACTTTTAATTCTAATGCCCTTGAAACTCTAATTCTGCTTACAGCTCTGTTTGGTAGATTGCCAGCAGGCTGTATTACCTGTTATTAAAGCATGTACCAAATCTATCTATATTCACTTATCCACCCATATTTTTCTGCACATATCCAGGTATATCATGTATTAAGAATTCCCATGTACTCTCCCCCTTGAATTGGAAATCTATTTGCTCAAAGGGAAATCACATTTTTTCAACATTATTAAAACTACTACTACGACTATTAATAATGCTAATAATAATAATGATGAATTGCTGCACACTTTACCTTTTTTTCCACTTAAAAAGGCAAATATGTTTTAAAACTTTTTTTAAATTGCCTGTCTTATATTTTCAGGCACTATTAAAAGTTAAGATGTGGCTAGGCAGTGTACAGGTATTTGCCAGGAGTTGGAACTCAGATCTTCAAGTAGTTCTGAATACTAATGGGATGATACTTTGTTTGTCAAGTCCCTGTATAGCAAACAATTGTCAATATATATTTTTTTCAGTTCTATTTTTTCACTTTATTTTGTTTCTCAGTACCGCTGATCTCCTCCAGCCTTTTGGCCACTTGTCTACAAGCACTTGCTTCAGCATTGGTTGCGCATTATTCCTCTGGTTTAGCATGGTCAATTGTAAGTCTCTACCAGGGACACATGTGAGAGGATCACAATGCAGAAGCACAGCTGGGAGACAGCTGTCACCCCATAACAAGAAGTGACTAAAAGGACCTTCATGGCAGGATCGCCAGGTTTTATTATAATAAAAGCTGCAGACATAAAAAGCTTGAAAACAAATTTTAAATACAGGGTGGCACAGTGGTGTAGTGGCTAGCACTTTCGCCTAGCAGCAAAAGGGTTGCTGGTTCGAATCCCAACCATGACACTACCTGCCTGGGATTTGCATGTTCTCCCTGTGTCTGCGTGGGTTTCCTCCCACACTCCAAAGACATGCTGGTAGGTTAATTGGATCCTGTCTAGATATGCCCTAGTATGTACGAATGTGAGTTTTAGGGACCTTAGATTGTAAGCTCCTTGACTGTATGGACTGATGTGAATGTACAATGTATATGTAAAGCACTGCGTAAATTGACGGCACTATATAAGTAATAAATAAAATAAAAATGAAATTCCTATTTTAAAGCATATGTACAATTTTAACTGCAGTCTCAGAAATTGCCAAAATTGCTAATATGGGGGATATTGATAGTAGCAAAAACCTAACACATAAAAATATTTGTAAAGTTAGGCAGTAGTCTATATGTCATCCCATAATGGATTAATCTACACGAATGTAGACCCATCAGCAGAAGATTCACCTGGAAAAGAACATATATTAATATGTTTAGTACTGGCAAACAGAATGTTGGCAGCAGCGAAAAGGTTAATACCATTTCCATGATACAATATGACCCAAAACTGCTTTGAAGTAGCAATAGCATAGTAATGCAGAGCATGCTTAAAAATATCCAGTGAGGTATGAGCTGGGCAGAAAACTATGACGCCTCACCAAGCATGTCAGCACACACTTAAGTTACGCGTAACTTGAACTGAATATTAGGCTAAGCAACATGTAAAGCTAAACTCAAGGCAGATATTTAAAAAAATACTAAACCAATGTGATATTCTAAGGGCTTTCACTCAAGGTGTAGTGCTTTCCAATCCATTCAGTCCAGCCAGGAAACACTGTTTAGTGGCTTGCTGGCACACTTTTAAAGAAGAAAGTAAAAGTTCCAACAAAAACTGTTGCCATTGCAGAAGTTTCCACAATCACTTCAAAAATAAAAACAACGTTCGGCTCCTGACTTGCTATGGTACTGCCACTGCTCAGGCCTCAAGATTCTTCAGACCATTACCCCACATCATTGTGATCACATACAACCTCTGCACATTTCTCTCCTTCACTAAAATTACATAACAAAATCTAAATTTGAAAAACATGATTTTAATTTTAGGCATTATACAGGGGAACAAGAAAGCTGTTCATGAAGTACCAATGTAACAACGGTGAAAACAACAGCAAGGCAGCGCAATCACATATAAGGATAATGGACTGTATCAACAACCATTTTACAATGGAAGCTAATGTACAGGGCTAGGGGAGATATGTTCCAAGCCAGAGAGATGCTAAACGATGAGCTAAAATCGGTCTACCAACAGGGAAGAGAAAGGGGGCTGAAGGGCCCCCAGAAGGGACCTGCTTCAAGAAATGTCTAAAGATCTATCCTCCAATCCACAATTTTCAACATATTCCATAAAATGCTTTTAATATTAGCAATGCTTTGTAAGTAATGAATTATTCCTGCCATGCACTCAAATCTTACCATACCCATCATAAGATCTAAGCAAGATGAAGGATTTTTTGCCTAAGATATTCCCCATGAGACCTCTTCCAAATCAAAACAATCTCTTAGTCAATACCAATATGCAACTGTAGGTCACAAATGTGCTGCTGCAAACTGTACACTTTACTGCTGTTTAGAGAACACAGCATGATGTGCTGGTTATCACGAGGTTTAAAACGCTGTATTTAAATAGATTAATACTGCAGTCAATATCAAATCTATCAACGTTAAAGTGGAATTTCAGACAGATTCTAACTAAGCCTATATCTACTCCCACTATTCTATCTACCCTGTAAAAGAAAAGAGGTCTATACATACCTATTTTGAAGCCGCTCCAGTCCAGTCACATGATTAGGTCCCAGCATTAGCAACCACAACTGCTGCATAGCCTGGGCGAAGACGTCACCCATCGACTTACCATAGGGCAGCTGTTGTCAGCTGTCCCTCCTCTACAGTGAAGCCGAAACTTGGACAGGATCACGTTACCGGAGCGGCTTCAGAAAAAGTATAGGCAACTTTTCTTTTTCAGGGTAGAAATAATAGTCTTAGTCTTAATTTAAGTGCAAAATGCATTTGCTTAAAGCAGAAAATTGGCTACAAGCTACTTAACACAGTAGCAGAGATATAAATCAGTAACCCTGGCCTGTACTGAAAGAATAGGTCTAGGTTACTATTGGACAGCCCTTTCTGTTACTGTTCTGTGTATCCTGCTGATATAAAACTTTACTTTATATCAGCCTTTTTTAATCAGGGTGCCCTCTGGTCTCTCCTGTGGTGCCTTGGCAAAATGGCTTAAAATTGACCCAAGTTGCTAAAAAATGCCAACAAGCTGGTGGGCTGATCAAACCTGCTGGAGGAAACCCACACAGGCAAAGGGATAACATGCAAACTCCAGGCAGATAGTGCCATGGTTGAGATTCAAACCGATGACCCTAGTGCGGCTAGGCGGAAGTGCTAACCAATTAGCCACTGTGCTGTCTTCTTAGTGATTCTGGATGTACTGTCAAGTTAAGTACCTATACCAATTCAGGGAAGGTGCAAATAAGTGCTACCTTACTAATGCCCATCAGTGGTATAGGAAAATTTGATAACGTCCCTATTTGTTGTCCAAACATACAAGGGTTTGTGTTTGATAACCAGAACTGTAGTGTTTAGAAGCCTTGTAAGACGTGCACTTTGGTTTCCTCCCACACTCCAAAGACATACTGGTAGGTTAATTGGCTCCTGTCTAAATTGGCCCTAGTACATGTATAAGAATGGGATTTAGGGACCTTAGGTTGTAAGCTCCTTGAGGTCAAGGGTTGATGTGAATGTATAATATATACGTAATGCACTGCATAAATTGACACTGCTATACAAGTACCTTTAATAAATAATAAATAAGACAGTGTGGTAGAGATTGTAGTGGCATCATAATTACAATTTTGAGAAAAAAGTTGTGTTTGTGCTTGATATACCTTTCTTTTAAGAAATAGTGGGTTCTGTGACTGTTGGGAGATAAAAGGACACAAGTGGAGACTTGGTCAACAGGCTTATACATTGGGGGTAATTTACTGATGGCAAACAGGCCATGCATTTTTCCTTTAACTTAGTGAATAGGGTGATAAAAAGGAAAAAGAAAGGGAGGTGAAAATAACAATCACCAGCAAGCAAAATAATAAAAACTGTGTTTTTGTTTGTAAATTATTGAATGATGGAAGTCATTCACTAACCAAAGGAAAATTTCCTTTGCAAAGGGAACAGCATATTTGCCTTCAGTAAATCATTCCCATAGTGTTTACCATTAATACATTCCTTTACATCAGCCTTTTTCAAACCGATATAGGGCTGCAATGTTACTAGGAAGCTTTTTTAAGCAGGGAAACTGGACTTAAAAGCAATACTATTAAAATCAGATTTTTGTTCATTAATTGGGACAAATTAAGCAGAAAATCTGTGGTTTTGTGGTTTATGATAGTTCAGGTTTAAATAATTTATAATGAGTCTCATGTTGTGCAAGGTCTCTTCTCCATTTAATACACAAGAAGGGTCAAGAAGCTCCTCATCTTCGTTCTGAAGTGTCCAGGCCACAATGACTGTATTTTCGAGCTTCATTAGGGTAACAGAATTCTGGAGGAATCCTATGCTTCGGTTCCCAAACTGTCATTTTATTTCTTCAACAAGAAACATCGTTCTAAGAAAGTCTTCTATAGAGACCCAACTCCAGTATTTCCATATTACCTTTTTCATGGTCACCAGGAATACACCATACCTTATGCTTATGGGCTGGAATCAACAGAGCAAGAAGCCTGCATGACCATGGGATATAATCTTGTATTAGCAGGGCCATTTTCCTTAAGGGGAGAGAGTAAAAAGAGAATAACCCCCATGTAAAAACAAAAAAAAAATTGATACTGCTTATGCCAGCCAACGGGCAACAATGTTTACAGGTGTCGTTTGGGTTTAATACTGGCTTGTCAGACATATTGAGGACTACAACAAAATGGTACCAGTCCGCACAGAGCTGCGACATGTAGTAAACTCCTCACAACAAAAAATAGCTTCAGCTTGATCTACCCATGGGTGAACCCCTCTAGCATCTTCCACCCAGGTATGGCTTAATCGTAGAGGCCTCTATGATTAGGCCTCTACTGGGCAAAACTGGTTAATGGGGTTCTCCCATTGGTAGGAGAACAAGCTAAAGCCATTTTTTTTTTACTAAGAGGAGCTCATTACATGCTGTGGTAGTTTGCAGACTGGTGCCATTTTCTGTAGTCCCCCATGTATAAAGATTAAAAAAAAATGGAAGAATAAAAAAAAATGTAAAAAGCACTGGCAGTAGCTTCCTGTAGACGTCACTGTCATCACTGGGCTTCCCTGTGGGATCCTGGGAAAACTCTGGATCCCAGCTTGCACAACAAAACACTCTAGAATTCCAGGAGCATAAGGGATGCATAATCCCCAGCTGAAAAGCAGTGTTTTCACCCTCACCTAGGCAAGCGATCGTGAGGCAAGGGTGCAAGGTGATTACATTTTTTCCTGATTTTTTTTTTTCCTAAAAGACTTTCACTTAGTGTTTTTACATGGAGTGGGGATGGAAGGATTATGCAAAGTTCCCTTTAAAAAAACAGCTATACCAAGCTCCACAGAAACGTAAAAATAAAAATAATTTAAAATAGAAAAAAAAAAAAAAAAAAAGATACCCTCCTTGTTATGGTACTATTAGAACAGCAACACTAAGTACCAATAGAAGAAAGAAATGGCACATCCAGATGATTTCCAGGCTTTATTCGGGTCAAGGGCACCACAAATATCAGCAAGCAATCCGTTTTTTTATGGTGCTCTTGACCCGAATAAAGCCTGGAAATCATCTGGGTGTGCCGCTTCTTTCTTTTATTGGTGGATTCACGCGGGGCGAGCTGCAGCAGGCACTCCAGAGCTTTCAACTAGCGTGTGAGCCATTTCACCTGGAGCAGCGATTTTCTCTTTGGTTTACACAGACAAGTATGCTTCAAAATAGTATAAAAAGTATACATCTTTATTACAACATCAAAGTTGATTAAAAAAAAAAAAAGTGTTACAAAGCATCGTGGCTAAAACAATTGTGTACAATTGCCACAGCATAAATGTGGGAACATAACCTTCATATTTTGCATGAGCTACAGAGACATTCAACGTGTTTTGAATAATGAGCTTATATACAGTATCTCACAAAAGTGAGTACACCCCTCACATTTTTTTCATTATTTTATTCTATCTTTTCATGTGACAACACTGAAGAAATGACCATTTGCTACAATGTAAAGTAGTGAGTGTACAGCTTGTATAACAGTGTAAATTTGCTGTCCCCTCAAAATAATTCAACACACAGCCATTAATGTCTAAACCACTGGCAACAAAAGTGAGTACAGCCCTACGTGAAAATGTCCAAATTGGGCCCAATTAGCCATTTTCCCTCCCCGGCGTCATGTGACTCGTTAGTATTACAACGTTTCAGGTGTGAATGGGGAGCAGGTGTGTTACATTTGGTGTTATCGCTATCACTCTCTCATACTGGTCAGTGGAAGTTCAACATGGCACCCCATGGTAAAGAACTCTATGAGGATCTGAAAAAAAGAATTGTTGCTCTACATAAAGATGGCCTAGGCTATAAGAAGATTGCCAAGACTCTAAAACTGAGCTGCAGCATGGTGGCCAAGACCATACAGTGGTTTAACCGGACAGGTTCCACTCAGAACAGGCCTTGCCATGGTCGACCAAAGAAGTTGAGTGCGCATGCTCAGCATCATATCCAGAGGTTGTCTTTGGGAAATAGACGTACGAGTGCTGCCAGCATTGCTGCAGAGGTTGAAGGGGTGGGGGGGGGTCAGCCTGTCAATGCTCAGACCACATGCCGCACACTGCATCAAATGGAGCTGCATGGCTGTCATCCCAGAAGGAAGCCTCTTCTAAGGCTGATGCACAAGAAAGCCTGCAAACAGTTTCCAGAAGACAAGCAGACTAAGGACATGGATTACTGGAACCATGTTTTGTAGTCTGATGAGACCAAGATGAACTTATTTGGTTCAGATGCTGTCAAGCGTGTGTGACGCAACCAGGTGAGGAGTACAAAGATAAGTGTGTCTTGCCTATCGTCAAGCATGATGGTGGGAGTGTCATGGTCTGGGGCTGCATGGGTGCTACCAGCACTGGGGAGCTACAGTTCATTGAGGGAACCATGAATGCCAACTTGCACAGTGAAATACTAAAGCAGAGCATGATCTCCTCCCTTCAGAGAGTGGGCCGCAGGGCAGTATTTCAACATGATAAAGACCCCAAACACAAGACGACCACTGCCTTGCTAATGAAGCTGGGGGTAAAGGTGATGGACTGGACAAGCATGTCTCCAGACCTAAACCAAATTGAGCATCTGTGGGGCATCCTCAAAGGCGGAGGAGCGCAAGTTCTCTAACATCCACCAGCTCTGTGATGTCGTCATGGAGGAGTGGAAGAGGACTCCAGTGGCAACCTGTGAAGCTCTGGTGAACTCCATGCCCAAGAGGGTCAAAGTAATACTAAACCCTCACGTTTTTTTGCCTATATCGGTTACTAAATAATAGCATTACATGAGAAGTCTAACCTTTTGTGTCATTTTTGCTTCTAAGTTGTTTTATTCAGGCTCCATTTTCGGTTGTCCTGTCTGCTGGGTGAGCCGTGTATTGCCAATCTCATAGTGTCACCCATGCGTGCTCACACCTATGTGACTACAGCCCTGCGTAGAAACACTGGCTGCGCGCGCACTCAATGTGTCCCTGGGCACGGAGGACGCTATAGCTCTGCCTCCCATGTGCTTTGACACTGAGATTTGCTGGGTGACTCATGTAGTGCCAATCTCATAGTGTCAAAGCACATGGGAGGCAGAGCTACAGCGTGCCCGGGGACACAGTAAGTGCTGGCGCAGCCAGCTTTCCTACGCAGGGCTGTAGTCACATAGGTGTGAGTGCTCACGCACGGGTGACATTATGATATTGGCAATACACGTGTCACCCAGCAAACAGGACAACCGGAAATGGAAAAAACGGAGCCTGAATAAAACTGAGAAGCGAAAATTACACAAAAAGGTTAGACTTCTCATGTAATGCTATTATTTAGTAACAGATATAGGTGAAAAAACGTGAGGGTTTATTATCACTTTAAGGCAGTGCTGGAAAATAATGGTGGCCACACAAAAAATTGACACTTTGGGCCCAATTTTGACATTTTCACTTAGGGTTTTACTCACTTTTGTTGCCAGCGGTTTAGACATTAATGGCTGTGTGTTGAGTTATTTTCATGGGGACAGCAAATTTACACATTGTGCACTCATTACATTATACTGTAGCAAAGTATAATTTCTTCAGTCTTGAAATATTTACAAAAATAAGAGGGGTATACTCACTTTTGTGAGATACTGTAGATCTTCTTCAGGGATGCTCTTATTTAGATAAAAAGATGTTCTACAAAGTAAACATATAGGTAAGTGTATACCATTTTGGAGCATATTTGTCTGTGTTGCCATTCCAATAGTCCCGTAACAAGGACAGTATCCCTTTTTCTAAATGACTTTGAGCCGAAGGCACTCCTCCCACCCTTCCACCACACTCCCATATTCAAATAAAAAAAAAAAAAAGTACTACTTCCTTTCTCATCATATGAACTATATACAAACAGCCAAACAATTGCAAGAAAATAATTACATTTTTTGCATTTACTGCAGAATGCTGTAAAACATTATCACAATTGCTGCTGCATGATAATAATAATAATAATATTTCCAAAACTCATCATAGGAACTGCTTTAAAACTGCAGCATCCCCAATTTACAGCAAAAGGATAACCTTTTTTTTTGTTTCAAAGCACTCCAAAATATAATAGAAAAATAGAACCATTCAGCGCTGAATTCACCATAGCCCTAAAATTTCAGAAGTCCACTGGGAATTCATAAGCACTTTTCATTCCACTATTTCCAAAAGAATGATAAAAGAAATGTTTTATTTTTTCCCATTCTATTTTTTTTTTTCTTTAATCCCTCTTAAGATGTCAAAGAAAAGATTTATGTGGTGAAACAGAACAAAATAAAGATCGGTTGCTGTCTTATTTGTTCTGTAAGGTGTAAGTTCTTACGCACGCATTTACTATGCCTTTCAGAGCTTGTACCAGTATAGCAAGTTAATGAAACCTTCCACGAGGTAACACTTAGGAATAATGAAAGGGAGCTGTAATAGCAACAATAATAATAAAAACAACAGCAGCAATAATACATAGAATAAAATGCTCCCCATTGGGTAAAACCAGACTGTTAAGATACTGTATCAAACGGCTCTGCTGGCAAATAAACGATCAGGCTAAAGGTCGAGAGATTTACTTATAGAGTTTGTCAGAAAAACAAAACATCTTAACTATACACAAAGGGGATCATTCTCTAGAATAGAGTAGCTCTTCCTGAGCAAAATCGCACCACAGGTGACTAAATTATATTCTAATTTGAGCACATTTTATGCATTCCGGTGATTTACCGGGAGCTTTGCAGCTAATTGAAGAATATAAAGTAGAAGATAAAAAGTGAATACCACATACTGATTAATACTTTGTATCTAAATAGCTGCATATAGAAGAATGCATGATTTTTGCTTGTGATCCCTTACATAAGCAGTACAATATCAAAAATGAATAGGAAGAGTGCAGGAACCAGTGAGCTTATAAGGCGCAGTCACATTTCAAAAGCCTTGCATGATGGACCAGTAATGGTGGCCGAAGATTGCTCAAAATTTGGCTGGTTCAGCAGGGACTTGCCAAATTTTTATTCACGTGTGGCCGATCGCCTTCTGTTCAACCAGCCACTGATTTAAAAGTTGCTCATCCAGCAGCTGCGGCCAATGGCTGCATGATGATCTGTGTATTCTCACAGTGAGGGAGCCTCCCCACTGCCAAAATGGCAGCAGTGGGGAGCATTCCCCCATCCACGTTAAATATGTGGACTGCTGCCATTTTGGCAGTGGGGAGCATTCCCCCATCCACGTTAAATATGTGGATGGGGGAAAATCGGTTCAGTCTTCTTTTTTTAAGCCCACTGGATGATCGAAAAAAAAGAAAGAAACCACGTATGGCCAGCTTAACACCGCTCCTGCTCTTAAAGAGGGGCAATGTTTTTTTCTTGAGAAACAGAACGAGAATGCTGTTTCTTCTGCCGTGAAGTTTTACAGCAGCGTTGAGTGTATGTATTAACATACAGTATATTTTTTAATAGAGAGCGCACATGAGAGTTTAAGGTAAGCACAAATATTTTTTTTAAAAATGAAATATGCTGCGAGTATATGATTCACTAAGCAAATGCCACTGCTCAGGAGACACGTAGCTTCATTTTTTCAAGAAAAAATGGTTTCAGATTGTTCTCGTTATGGTTATAAGCGTAACTCAACTTTTGTTGAGAAAAAAAACATTCCCCTTTGGATGATCTATGTACATCGCAGCGATTATAACACACTTTGTTGCAGATTCCTACCTTTTGTTATTCTGAAGAAATCCCTCTGTATGTCTGTGCTCTGTACTGAGTCGGTCTAATGGGAGTGGTTTCATAAATAAGTGTCAGGTGTGCAGCTGCAGAGCGCTAATGAGGAAATCTGCTGGGCCTGCATCCATTTAGATGTGTCCCTATTGAAAATATCTCTCCAAAAATGACATTTTTGTTGCAGGGGATGCCTGAAATCTGACTTGTATCTTAGTGCAGACTTCTGGGAAAACTGGTGAGCCAAACACACAAGCAGGAACTTATGTTTCTGGGGAGTGGTCAGTACACATTCTGTGTACAGAACTCCAGGTAGCCATATTGCAATGCATTCCCAGAAAATTAGAGAGCTGTAGATTGAAAAGGAAAGATTTTTAATGACATTCAATTACAATATGATTAGGGTTGCAATTCTATGCGCTATATTATTTTTTCTTTATTTGCTATTTTTTTTCCCCACGAAAGTGGAGTTACCCTTTAGAGTTATACTTAAGGTATGGAGGCACAAGGAATTTTATACACATTTCCTCAGATTCTCAATAGGGATTGCAGTACCTCTATCTAATTCCTTATTGAAAAATTAGAATTTCGGCCTAGTGCCTGGAATCATTGACTTATAAGATTAACATTCAACCAACTGAATGTGTTTATTTACTTTAACAAATACGATTTCTTGAAGTATTTTTAATACATTGTGCCCCGTCCATTCTTCCTTGTGTTAAAACAATTTGCCCAATTTGTGCTGAGGAATGGCAATGGATAGGAAAACTCAGCCTAATTTTTATTCAGTCAGTATTGGATGTATTGTATGCCTTAAAGTGGTTCTAAAGGCAGAATGTTTTTTTATCTAGTGATGTTGCACAAGAGCCTCGGCTGTCCGAGACTCTCACTCCTGACTGGCTGACACACAGCAGCGGGCACCATTGGCTCCCACTGCTGTCAATCAAAGCCAGTGAGCCACTGAGGACAGAGAGGGGCGGGGCAAGCCACGGATCGGTTTCTGAATAGACACACATAACAGTGGCTTGGCTCAAGTGCCCTCATAGCAAACTCCTTGATGTGGGGGCACTAGGCGGGGGGGACAGGAGCAGGAGCGCCAGCGAGGGATCCGAGAAGAGGAGGATCTGGGCTGCTCTGTGCAACACAACACATTTTATACAATTATGCACTTACAGTCTCTTGCCAACTGTTTGGGGGAAGCCACTTTCTGCCCTAGCAGGACTGTTCCCCTTAGCACAAAGTCAGGGCCAAAAAAATGTCTCCACATGGCACTGCAAAAGACTGGCGGTTTTATTTTCAAATAAGACATCAGCACCATTAGTACTGAAAACCCCTTGACACATTTTGTATGGAAGGACTTTGAGGAGATTGGTGTGAATTTAACAATCCAGCAAGGCATAATTGAGATGCATGGAACACATCAGGGATGGATGCAAAGGTAATCTAGAGGCAGCAAATTCTTGCTTACTCCATAAAGACATGGTTTGACCAGTTCAGTGTTGAGGAATTTGAGTAGCCTGCAAGGAACGCTGACCTTAACCTTACTGAACGTCTTTGTGATGAACAGAAACACGAGCAAGGTCTTCATGACCACAATCAGTACATGATCTCATAAATGCACTGTTGGGCTAAATAAGCATAAATTCCCAAAACCAAACTTCAAAACTCTTCCCAAAAGTGGGGGCAAATTCCACATTAACAATCATGGGATATTTAACAAGCTCAAAATAGATGCGATTGTGAGATGTCCACACATTTTTACCATATTACATGTGTGATTGCTGCAACTGACAACTCCTGTTCACCGATTTATTTAAAATCACTGCACTTTCGTTGGCAAGGATACAATTCAAGCACCCACATGTAGGTTTCTATCTGGGCATAACAGACTTTTTTTATAGGTCAGATCAAATCTTATCCACGTTAAATAAAACAAAAAGTTTTGTCTATAGTTCTTCTTTAAAATGGTTGCAAAGTCAGGAAGTTTTTGTTATCTTAATGCATTCTATTCTGTGTGCAGCAGCCCCCCTCGGCCCCCCTATTACTTTCCTGAGGCCTATCTCTGTCAACGAGTGTTTTGGCCATCCGGAACTCCCCCGCTGGATTGGCTGAGACACAGCAGCGGCGCCTTTGGCTCCCACTACTACCAAAGTCAGTTAGCCAATCAGGAAAGAGAGGGGGCGGGCCGAAACACAGATCGGTGTCTAAATGGACAAACGGAGCTGCAGCTCTGCTCGGGTGCCCCTACAGAAAGCTGCTTGCTGTAGGGGCACTGAACAGGGAGGGAGGGGCCATGAACACAGAAGAGGGACCAGAGAAGAGGAGGAGTCTGGGTGCTCTGTGTAAATCAACTGCGACAGAGCAGGTAAGTATAACGTTTGTTATTTTTATAAAAAAAAAAGACTTTACAGTCACTTTAAGTAATGGTCATTCTGGAACATTGTTACTTTTTTCTACCTTTTGTTTATGTTTGCCTAGTTTGAGTCCAGCCTGTGCGACAGCCATGGCATGTCCCCTGCCCCCCCCCCCCCGTAGATAAAATGCAGAAACTAGTAAAAGGTATGAAGAGACAGGTGTTATTCCCAGGGATACCAGGTAAAAAAAGGACATGTTTTAAGCAATTTTCCATTGAAAGCAATGATTTTCAACCAATATTAAATATTTATAGCAATAACTAATGGATCAAGATACTTAAGCAGGTACAACCTTTTCATGGTTAGTCTTTTGCTTCTTAGGTATTTCACAAGTGCATGTGATATCATACAAAAAGAGCACATACACATTACTATTCATGAAAGCTATTGGTAGAGCATGATGCAAGGCAAAAATATAACCAATGCTGTCTAGATTGTCATTCAATGCAAACTTATATCTTGCCATCACAGTAGGAAACGATCAATACCAAATGATGAAGCTTAAAAAAAAAAAAAGAAAAAAGAAAAAATGACGTGTCCCTAGGATTATTAGGAACTATAGAAAAACGTGAGCTCCTTCTTTTAGAAGGTCTTTAGAAACTCGAGCCTGAAATGAATATAGTACCTTTTTGCAAAAGTTTGTGTACATAACCTGCCAAGCCAACAGTAAATTACTTTCTTTGGAAACAGTCCAACATCTCCAAGTTGGAAAGCTACCCACTAAGTCCAAAATATCCTCTTTCCAGAATGCAGTAATGCTATGCAGGATCTGAGCCAAAAAACTTTCCTACAGGCCACTCACATTTACCAAGGCTGAATTAGAAGGCAGTATTTACATAGTTATTCCTTAAAGCAGTACGCGGTTTATCTTAGCTTATTCAATAATAGAAATGTTAGAGGGAAAAAAGTAAAATTTCACTCTACCCAAAGAGTGAAATTAAATTGAATAAACGGATGCTCTAAAACCTATACATATTCTTTCTTGAATCCTTGGAGTGATTGTGATTTTAAAAAAAACAAAACCAACAAAGCTTTACAAACATGTTATACTTCCCTCCAGGGTTTTGCACAGAGTGGCCCCGATCCTCTTCTTCTGGGGTTCCTCCAGCTGCGCTCCTGGCTCCTCCCCGCATCGAATGCCCCCCACAGGGGAAGCGCTTCCCTGGGGACACTCGTGCGGGCGCACTCCCGAGTCCTGCTGTGGCATCCATTGACACAGACAGCAGGACTCGGCCCCGCCCCCCCAGCTTCTGTGTCATTGGGTTTGATTGACAGCAGCAGGAGCCAATGGTTGCACTGCTATCAATCTATCCAAATCAGGACCCGAGACACCGGGTGGAGCGGGTGGGCTTGTCCCCGGGCTGGAAAGACAGGGTTCAGGTAAGTAAAACGGGGGCTCTGGGGGGCCGGTGCACTAAAGGCGCTTTGCATTGAATAGAATGCATTAAGGTGAAAAACCACAAGGGTTTACAACCCCTTTAAGTGTTTACGATCAGTTTTCACATCTTTCCTGCAATTTTACATCACCAGGATTCCAAACAATTTTGCATACTGCCCATAAAAACATATATGTACACTGGTCACATCTGTTTATGGGCTTTTGCGTTAGAACTGAACTAGAAAGTGCATATGCAAGTTTTGTTTTGTTTCTTTCTCAAACAAAAATTCAATTTTCAGAGATTCAGATATATTTGAATCTCTGAATGGATACAGTAATTAAAGTCAATGAATCTGAAAAAAATTATAATGAAATTAACCACTTGCTTACTGGACACTTATACCCCCTTCCTGACCAGGCCAATTTTCAGCTTTCAGTGCTGTCGCACTTTTAATGACATTTGCGCTGCCATTTTTTCCCCACAAATAGAGATTTCTTTTAGTGGTATTTAATCACCACTGGGGTTTTTTATTCTTTCTTTGCTGACCGAAAATTTGAAAAAAAAAAAAAAAAAAATGTTTTTCATATTATGTTATAAAATTTTGCAAACAGGTAATTTTTCTCCTTTACTGATGTGCGCTGACAGGCTGCACTGATAGGCAGTGATCAGGAGGCACTGATGAGGCTGCACTGATGGGTGGAACTGATGGGTAGCACTGATGAGTGACACCAATGATGATGAGGCACTGATAGATGGCACTGGTGGGCACTGATTAGCAGCATTGGCGAGCTCTAAGGGGACCAATGTCCCTCTAACAGAATCCTTTCTTCTTTCCTTCACGCTGACAGAGTGAGGGGGAAAAAAAGCCAACAACCGGCTTCTGTTAACTTCAGCCAATGACAGCTGATCATGTGGTAAAGGGCTCGTTGTGATTGGCCCTTTACCCAATCTGTGATCAACCGAGTCATTCGGTGATCACAGAGCCCGCCACCCGTGCACACCAGGGGGCGTGAGCACATCGTGAGAACGGGAGGATGTTCCTGTACGCCCTCCCGGCATTTTAAGTTGTAACCGTCTTTTGGCTATAACACGGGCGCCAAGTAGTTAATGAATGCATTTGTTTCATTTGGATGACAGCACCTGATTCGATAGGAGTTTGAGCTCAATTTGTTTGATAATTCAGATTTGGGTAACAAATGGATCCAAATTTTATTCCATTCATCAATTCGGATCCACGTGACACCAGTCCTTATTGTACAATCAGCTCCTGACATTTGGGTTGGACTAGTGTCCTAAAATATCAAATCTGTCCGATTCGATAAGATTTAGCAATCTTCCAGACAAACTGCAAAATTTTTTGTATCCATTCGGATCAACAAATATAAGAAATGAATGCCGAAGATACAAAATGAATTCCGAAAACAAAATCGGGTCAACATAACGAATATGACAAAAAAGGAAAAAAAAAAAGTCTTCAATGAATGGATGCATCCAAAACTAAAAACGAAAATCTCCGGCGTGCACATGTCGTACTAAAAAAAAGTGAATATTTGCTATGTTATAGGGAACATATAGAAATCTTAATTATACCTAAAAATAGTACCCTGAAAAATATACCTTTTGTCTCGAATTCCTGATAATGACAACAGTGCACTTTCGGGTATATGAATGTGCCATAGCAATCCTGTGTCTACAGCCACATAGCTGTAAATTTGAAGTGCGTAATCTAAGGCACTACTGTCTTTGATAGCTAGTCTTTAGAGAATTAGCATAAGGTTTGGTGCACATCACAACGCATATTCTTTTTAATGCACCACAGGGTAGAGATGTGAATCAGCACTTCCAATAGTGACATATGGGATGTAACTCTCCATTTACTTATTTTTTTACCATACCCACCTAGAGAGAACCAATTATATTGCAGTGAAAGCCAATTAGAAGAGGGAAACATTTCGATGTTAAAGGGAACCTAAACAAAGCTGCCAATGCTGACCTCTCCTGGATATGCTAGATGTTATCATAAGTGTTTGGCACTTTTTGAGATTATAAGTCTGGGGTTCACTCTGACTTCCTGAACTGCATGCTTGCTCTAAATCAATGACTCAACATTGAAGCCATTGGTTTAGCATGGCAACCAGGCAAATGCCAACTTCAGAAGCTGCATTTCAGTGAGGTTATATTTTTTTCAGTAATGGTTTCCTTAACGCACGCTATGGCAATATTTTACTACTGTATCTATTTGGCTTTTGAACTATTGGGTGTTGGCCCATCTTTGAAACCTTATTTCACCTGTATCTACATTGGAATCATGCACCAAGCTGAAGATGGGGTCTGGGTAGATTAGTAATTATTCCATACTGTCTTTCATGATTCTAAAGGCTCGTACACACTATAAGAATATCGGGCAAACTTTTCATCCGAGAAATGTTCGCACACAACTTTCGACAGCCGATTGCGTTCTTCCGAAAAAGATAAACGAAGGACTGCGCATGATCGGAAATAAACAAAAAAGCCTTTTTCACACAAGAATTTTTGTACATTATTTCCTTCCACAGTTCCAATTTTCTGTGAAATGACAAGGAAAATCGGACAAGCGTTCACCCAATTATCTTATAGTGTGTACCCAACTTAATTCAGCAAAAGAAAATTCCAAATCTTGTCAAAGCCCATTTGAACATTCAGTTTCAATTAGCTAATTGCACTCCAGATTCATCAATCAAGGAATTGTGCAAAGTTGTACCATTTGTGCATGGAGCCTTAGAAGACCTGTGTTATTTTCAGCAGTTTTTTTATTTTATTTTTTATTGTTGCCAGTTTGATCAGTTAACCGAATACATAAATGTTCATCCCAAACCACAAAATCCAGGAATTATTATTGGTCTTGATTCTATTTATTATACATACTGTATAAAGTTTGCACACAAATATATATATATATATATTTGTGTGTATCTATGCAAACTGATTGCTGGTATTTGAAATTAAGAAAAAAAAAATACTTGCACATCCACACCATTATACTGGAATTAATGACAACTGGAGCAGGGAAAAAAGTTTGTAACTAAATTAACATAATATATTGCTTATAACATGCTCAGACATCTGACTACTACTATAAGATAATAATTATATATGTATGATCATACGGAAAAGCTTAGATACATCAGCTTTGCACCGAACTACAGTAACTGTATAACAGAGGTTTTATCCATTTGAAAGAAATTTGGTGTTATAATTATCCATTCATTTTTTTCCCTCGTTGGATATTAGTGATCATAACTGTAGTGTGGCTCAGCCAATTATATTAGCACTGTGAAAAGGAGGATAAGGGCCAGCAGCCAATCACTGTGCCAGGTCACTGCCTGCTTATGGATAATTTTCAATTATACAGCAATTAGCAAATGAACAGGAAATCTCAACACTCATCTACTTAAAATGTTGTAACTCCATACCAAAAATCATCTCATATAACCACCTTGGCGTTGTATGAACATGAAGCTGGGCAGCTGACATCTGTCACAAAACTGGACCAAGTAAGGGCAACTACTATGATAAGTGGAAGAAATGTTGCCATTTAGATGAAAGCATAATAATTAAAAGCATAATAAATAAAAGTCATTTGGTTTGCTGACTTGGCTGTATTCCCTTTATTCAGGTGATAAAATATTACATTTAACCCCAAGTTGTGGAATGGTAGGGAGTATGACGCTTAAAATCTGCCATTACATTCCCATATCAGGAGTGCATGTGCAAACCATTAAAATTTTGAATGTTTGTTCTAACTGTCAAAATTCAATATTTTGTTATATATTGTTTATATAAAAGCAGCATGTACAGCAGGCTATTACAAGATTCGGGCAGCTTTGTTGAAGACTTTAGGTAACCTTCAACTCCAGTTTGGAGATGTTTAAGATCTTAAAAGCCCTACACCAGGCACCATCCTTTTTATACATCTCCAGTCCCCACTACTGATTTACATCGAATGTGCCTTTATTGAGTAGTCTTCTGCAAACCCATGAAAATGGCTTCTCATAGCTTCCCCAGATGTACAGCTCTGCTGTAGTCCCAGACAACTGCTGACATGAGCTTCCACATTGTGTCACCACCCGCATGCTTGTTCTGGGACTGTGACTTAATTGTATTGAAGTTAGACACAGCCAGCAACCTCCATTTTCAAAAGAGGTTCAGCAAAGAAGGAACATAATATGGCCTTGAAGGAACAAGATGTGGCCTTGAAGGAACAAGATGTGGCCTTGAATGAACAAGATGTGGCCTTGAATGAACAAGATGTGGCCTTGAAGGAACAAGATGTGGCCTTGAAGAAACTATAGGTCACCCCCAATCCTCATTATTCAAACAGCAAATCCGACACCATTAGGCACCTGCATGTCTTCAAGACTTCTTGTATGTGCCCGGAGGGCCTTCCAGTTAGCAACATACTGAGAACCTCAGCCAGGTGCACTGGCATATGTATGAACTAATTTAATATTTTAAATAGTGGAAGAGTAATGAAATCAACTTTCTATATTTTACATGTGCCAGGGACCCATTTACTTTTAGGACTTACCAAAGATTTCCCAGGTTAAAGTACAACTACTAAAGGCAAATCTTTTCTTTGGTTTTGGATAGAGTGGAGATGGATTAAAATATGTGTCACTCTTTGATGAAACATGTTAGGCGGTTCTGGATGACGCAGGCACGCTTTACTACCGCGGTTTTTAATTTGATTTATGCGCATTTACTCCTTGGACATGTGAGTGTAACTTTTTATTCAATAAACCTTTTTATGTGTGAACGTATTACACCATTGCGGCACGCTCTTTCATTTCTCTGAGGTCACACTGTGCCAGCTTGTATGGGCCATTCTGCTGTCTGAGTCTGACTCCTGGAGCTGATCATATTCTTGTGGGAGGAGAAGATTGTTTGTTCTCTGACTGGGACGGATAGTATACCTTTTGGCTGCTTGCTGGCATTTTTGGCTCTTTATAATCTTAGAGCCCATACTCTCTGGTAAGCAGGATTGCCCCTTTTTGTGCACCAAGGTGATGAGTTGCTCCTTCATCCTCTCCACTCTAGACGGTGTCGGTTTCTTCACTTCTCTCTCTGCTGCCATGAATATGCACTTTGGACTATGATTAATGAACTTTTATATATGAACTAGCGCTGCATTACTTTTTTATTATTATTGCTATTGTGGGTTCTATCAAGCTCATTTTTGTTGGCAGCTGGTTTTTTTGTCGCTTTTTGACTTTGTTTATGTACCAAGCGCAAATTGTATTTAGTTTTTACAAGTTTTTTATTGATGTCCGTGCCCCCATTAGGGAGATTCACCTTCTCGATTTGTAAAGTTTAACATTATCACCCAAAGTGAAAATAAATGAAAAGCACAAATTCTGAGTTGTCCCCAGAAAGGCAGTAAGAGGGGAAGTCTTTGGGACAGTTGTGGTGACCTGGGGGTATACAAGGGGATCCCTTAATTTGTAGGGATTTCCTCTCACTTCCTGTTTTGGTTATGGGACAGGAAGTGAAAGGAAATCTCCCAATGGGACATAGGTGGTGAAAAAAAAAATCTTACAGGGGTTATAACTAGGGTTGTCCCGATACCGATACTAGTATCGGTATCGGGGCCGATACTGAGCATTTGCCCGAGTACTTGTACTCGGGCAAAATGCTCCGATGCCTCATCCGATACTTGGGCAAGCAGGGGATGATCAGTGCAGCGCTGGAGGGGGATTTACAATCACTGACCTCCCGACTCCCTGTATATATTTCATTAAAGCAACTGACAGCCGCTTCTCCTCCCGCGGCTTTCAGCTGCTACAATGATATATATACAGGGAGTCGGGAGGTTAATGATTGTAAATCTCCCCCAGCGCTGCACTGATCACCCCCCTTGACTGTCCCTGTATTCTCCTCCAGTCCCCCTGTCCTCGATCTGTCAGGATGGAGAGCGGAGGAAAGAGCCGGTAAATCTGTAATTTATCGGCTGTTTCCTTTTCTGAATGGACAGTCAGTGATCACTGACTGTCCATTCATAAATGTCACTGAGCATCGTAAACTGTGCTTACGATGCTTCAGTTTATGAATGGGGAGGAGCCGCTGTCTCCTCTCCATTCATCTTCAATGCAGCTGAGGCTTCTGAGAAAGGGACTGGGGAATCTCCATCCTCAGCCCCCTTCTCCCTGTCTCAAAAGAGAGATGTCAGGGGTTCTTTTAAGACCCCCTTATATCTCTCCAAAGCCCCCCCCCACCCCCAACAGGGCTGATAAAAAATAAAAATAAAAGAATTGTAAAAGGTTAAATTGTAAAATAATAAAAAATAAAATAAAAAAAACACACTGACATCGTCCACTCCTCCCCCCCCCCAAAAAGAAAGCATTGTAAAATAAATAAATAGGTAAATAAATTGTAAAAAATAATAAAAAAATAAAATTGTAAAAAAAATAAATAAAATAAAATATTCGTGCCACTGTCACATGACCTTAAAAAAAGTATCGGTAATCGGTATCGGCGAGTACTTGAAAAAAAGTATCGGTACTTGTACTCGGTCTTAAAAAAGTGGTATCGGGACAACCCTAGTTATAACCCTCCATTACTGTATTCAAAATGGGTAAAAAAAAAGTTTTGCCTGCAGTTCTACTTTAACATGCAACTAAAATTGGCAACCAAAAATTTATACAAGCATTTTTCTCCCAAACACACATCAGACGCAGGGTAGGCTGGAAGGCCTACCATAACCCACAAAATTTTTATAAGATTATAATTACCAATAAAATGGCTGTACAAACAATGACCATAAAGCACATTATCAATCGTGTTTTCAGACCCTTTTTTAAGACATTTTTTAGACAGTAAGCTAGTTCAAACTACAATTCACAAAGTGCGCTAACCCACGGCAACATGGAATACGTCAGTGATTACAGTAAATTGAAATGAGAACAGCGGCTAGGGCAAATTACATTTGCACATTATTGCACAATATTATTGAAAAGCCAATATATACTACATAGCATTCAACATAAGACTGATATATCCAACTAAAAGCACAAACCTGTTGCTGTGGATACTGCATTCCTGCCATGCCGCTATGGGTCCGTCCCTGTATTCCCATTGGATATCTTTGTGGTCCTGGAGGTCCATAAGCTTGGCCAGGATAAGGACTGCTTTGCTGTGTCTGAGAGTAGGGACTATTCCCTATTCCATAAAGAGGAGGCCTTTTCATTACCACTGGATCCATTGGACTTCCCTGCTGGAAAACAAACACATTTCAATGTAATGAGGTCCATTTAAAATGTATACATTATTGTATTTTTTCTTAACTCCCTATAGACATCAGTAATGAAGGGGAAAAGAAGACAAAAATTATACTAATACTGTTGTGAATGTTTTGCAGGATTTATATATAAGAAATATTTCACAGGATGTGCAAATTTCTCTTCCAAGCGAAGCTAGGGATACAGCTATAATCCCATGGAGAATTTCCAATGTGTGCATATCAAGTTATTATTGTAGTTTTTTCCTTTTTTCATGCATTGATGTGTTGTATTTCCTTAAGGCAGCCTATTCACTTTAAACCAGCCCGTAAAGTACATGTGAACCCTCACCGTGTAAAACAATCTATTCAGTTTAAAATAGAAATGTAAGGCAAAATATTTGTGTACACATAAAAAAAAAAACTAAACACCTTTCTCCCCTTTTTAGTGATCACATACCCCCTGTTCTCAGCTGTATAAGGAGCTCAGAGGGGGAAGGAGAAACAGCAGCAAACTGGTCTTCCCACTGAATGGCTGTGTGGGGGGTGGTGTGTCAGCACAAGTCTGATCACTGGTGGAAAGCAGTTCCTACCACTGCCAGAAAACTGACCATGCTGTGCTATCATGCCTAGTGAGTTTAGTTTTAATAAGAAGGGAAGGGACTGGCAGGGACACCAGGGATTTTACACAAAGAAAGCAATACAAAGAGAACAGGATACTTTTTCATACAAGTACCTGGTACAGCAGGAATATGAAATGTTGGGTTAACATATTCTTTAATGAGCCTCAATGTACAGAATACACTGGCACTTCTTTTAACGTATATTCAAAGGCAAAGCTTTTTTTTAGTATTGGATAGAGTGGAGAGGGATTAGAACACCTGTCAGTTTTTATTGCTGTCTGTGCCCCTGTTCTGTCGAAAGAGCCAACTCATCAAAATCTCCAATCACGTCACTTTCGGTGACTCTCCAACAGCAGTACTTGCAGATTTCTATGACTTTGCTGTCACGGAACACTGACAGCATATACACTATGGTACAGGACGAATTGGCTGTTTTCAAAGAACACCAGCTATAGAGTAAAAAAGTTGTCACCGCCTTGGAGGCAGCCATGTTGTTGGTTACTAGCGGGTGGACTAACAATGTCCACTCATATCATGTACCGTAGTGTATACGCTGCCAGTGCTCTGTGAAAACATCCAAAATCATCAAAATCTGCAATTACCGCTGCTGGAGAGACACCGGAAGTGACAAAATGGGGATCCGTGAAAGCAGATTCCTGTTCTAACAGGGGAGAGGAGAGTGATCATATGTTCCCTGTATATGGGAGCAGCTATCTCTCTCCTCCCCCAGTTATCCCAGCCCCCATACAGTTAGAACACGGACAGGGAACACATTTAACCCTTTGATCACCGCCTAGTGTTAACCCTTTCCCTGCCAGGGACATTATACAGTAACCAGTGGCTATTTATAGCACTGATCGCTGTATAATTGTCAGTGGCCCCAAAAAAGTGTCAAAAGTGTCCGATACAGATCGTCGCCATTACTAGTAAAAATAAATAAATAAAAACGCCATGAATTAATGCTCAGTTTGTAGACGCCATAACTTTTGCGCAAAACAATCAACATACGCTTATTGCGATTTTAACCAAAAATATGAGGAAGAATACATATCGGCCTAAACTGATGAATAAATTATTTTTTTTATATTTTTTTCTGGATATGCATTATAGCAAAAAGTAAAAAAAATTTTTTTCTTTCAAAATTGTCACTCGTTTATAGCGCAACAAATAAAAACCACAGAGGTGATCAAATGCCACCAAAAAAAGCTCTATTTGTGGGGAAAAAAGGAAGCCAGTTTTGTTTGGGTACAACGCCGCACATCCGCGCAATTGTCAGTTAAAGCGACGCAGTGCCGATTCGCAAAATGTGCTCTGGTCAGGAAGGGGGTAAATCCTTCCAGGGCTGAAGTGGTTGAGCAACACAATGCACTGCATCACAAAGTGTGTTCACATCAGGTGTATTTATTTTAACGCATGTATGTTGGCAGTGTCATTCAGAATGAATGATAAATGCACCACAAAGCATGGTGCCCACAGGTGTGAGTAAAGGGGCAAAAGTACATTTTTATGACTAACATTTTTTACAAGTTTCCTCTTCCATAGGTTTATATTACATGCAGTACATTTAGAGCAGTGTTCCCCAACCCTGTCCTCAAGGCCCACCAACAGGTCACGTTTTCAGGATTTCCATTATTTTGCACAGGTGATTTGATCAGTTTCACTGCCTTAGTAATTACCACAGCTGATTCATCTGAGGGAAATCCTTAAAACATGACCTGTTGATGGGCCTTGAGGACTGGGTTGGGGAACACTGATTTAGAGGATGTTCTCAGTGCCCAAGTTTGATAAGTCTGTTTCTCGAGACGTCAGCCACACATTGTTTGCAGCGAGTGACCAACTCTTTACCTTGCATTCTGACACAAAACAGAAAAGTACAACCACGGCGCAACATTACAAGGCAGGAAGTCAAGTCAGCATATATAATTAGCAAGTATGGCTGCCCCTGTACATATAAAATAATAAATCATTCATAAAAGCAAAATATCTAATACAGCAGCACATTTACGTTCACATAAAGCTGTTCTTTTACATGTTTAATTTACAAACACACACACATACTGAAAAAGTATTTTGCACAATACAGGTTTACCCTCAGGATAATTCAGCATTTTGTTTCAGTAATCAATATTCTATATATCCTGATCAGCAATAGATCATTGTCTATTTGACTAATTGGTCTAATGAAAACTGCACTCACAAGTGACAGACTATAAAAGGCATTATGATGCACAGTTTACATAATTTCATTTGCACATTTTGCAATGCTTATACTCAGATATGGAAACTGGAACCAGTACAACAAGCAATGTAAGAGAGAAAAAAATACCCGTGGGAACTGGAGTTCCACCATGGTAAAAACATTTATCTGACCCACCACATTGCCGATCTCGGTATAGAGCTTCCATTGGAAGCTCTTTACTATGTGATCAGCCATGACCAATCATGTCTGGTCACAGTGTAAACAGGAAAAGCCGCTTATCTGCTTTTCCACTACTCCCATCTGCAGACGCAAGTAGTGGAGAGCCTATCGGCTGCTCTCCTGACAGGGGAAGGGGGGGGGGTCTGTGCTGATTGCTTATCAGGGCAGCCCTCTCTAGGATCGCCACCCTAGACCACCAGGGAGCCTGCCCAGGGACCACCAGGGATGTGCCCAACCAGGACCACCAGGGAGCCGATCCTGACCACCAGGGAGCCCACACTGCCCAAAATGGATGGCACTCAGTGCCAACTTCATATGCCACCCTAGACCACCAGGGAATGGGCCCTTATTAGTGCATCTGTCATCTGATGCCCACCAGTGCCACCTAACAGTGCCCAGTGCCACCTATCAGTGCCTGTCAGTGCCACTTATCAGTGCCCATCAGTGCTGTACATCAGTGCCCGTCAGTGCTGTACATCAGTGCCGCATATCAGTGCCCGTCAGTGCTGCATATCAGTGCCCGTCAGTGCTGCTTATCAATACCACACATCAGTGCCTATCAGTGCTGCATATATGTGCCTTTTCATCAGTGCCAACTCATCAGTGCCGCCTCATCAGTGCCAATCAGTACTGCCTCATCAGTGCCCGCCAGTGATTGAGAAAATGTACTTATTTACAAAGTTTTCTGGCAGAAATGGAGAAACTTTTTTTTTTTCAAAATTTTCGTTTTTTTTATTTTATTTGTAGCGCAAAAAATAAAAACCGCAAGGGTGAGCAAATACCACCAAAAGAAAGCTCTTTTGTGGGGAAAAAAATGATAAAAATTTTGTTTGAGTACAACGTCGCACGACCGCGCAGTTGTCATTCAAAGCGCAACAGCACTGAAAGCTGAAAATTGGCCTGGTAGGGAAGTGTTCTAAGTGCATGGTATTGAAGTGGTTAATCATTTAGTTTATTTAGCATGAAAATGGAGCTTAGTTATGTAGCATGAGGCTGTATATTCTGCAATATTTACATTTTTGGTAAACAAATTCAATGAATCCAAGCTCTGCAAGCTGAGATAGCATACACTGCATTGATGCATTCACACAATTTCACAGTAACCATGAGATAAAACAAAGTTAAGGAATATTCCTTTATCCCATTGTTTTGCAAATCTATGTACACTACAAACTGTATGATTGAATTGGTTCTGATATCACTGTTTTACTAATCTGACAGCTTATTATTCTAAATAGGAAACCTTCATTTTTTTGCAAATATTCAAGATTCTAACTAACAGCAAGAATACGTCCTTACATTTAAAGAGCATCTGTCATTTCTAATCCATCACGGCAGCGCTTGTTAGTGGGCATCCACTCACCTGTTGCCGCCACATACCTCACCTTGTTGTGTCACTGCCGCATCACCAGCCGTCCCATTAAAGTGAATGGGACTGTCGGTGAGTCAACAGCGGGTCAGAGGAGGAGCCGGTGTGGTACAGAGATGACAGTTGCCCTTTAAAAATTAGGAGCCAAATCAAGCCTTGTTACCGTTTATTTAAACCATGATTTGAATAAACTTGATTTAAATCAAATTCACCCTGGTATTTACTCTAATTCACCATATATCAAATGGCTTACATCATGAATTAATGGTCACACAACAAAACACCGCAGTCCAGTTCAGCACAAGATTGTAAAGCGAAATGCTGCAAACTGAAAAAGCTGTTTAGGTCACCTGCTTTTGTTTCCCCTCTGAATCCCAGCAGCAGGTATAAGGTGCTAAAAAATCCCCAGTTTGGTTCCTAAGGCATACAGTATATAGACAGAAAAAATGATTGGACATCTGGTTATCACACCTATATGAGCTTTTTTTGGACATTCCACTCCAAAACCATGGGCGATAATATGAGAGGCCCCTACACCCCACCCCTTTGTGTCTATAACAATCTTCACTATACTGGGAAGGCTTTTCACAAGATCTTGGAGAGTATCTGTGGGACTATGTGCCCACTCAGCCAGAAAAGCATTTCGGAGGTCAAGCACTGACAACTGGTCAAGACCCAGTATTCCAATTAAAAAGGTTTTCAGTAAAGTGGAGGTCACTGCTTTGTGCAGGCAATTCGCACCAAACTCATTAAACCATGTGTTTGTGGACCAGTTTTGGGGCAATGCTGGAAGAATACAATTGTCTAAAATGTTTTGTATGCCGTAGCAATAACAGTATCCTTTACTCAATACCTTTTTAAAGGTTCCACATACTTTTGAACATAGAGTATAGGTGTGATAGTCAGGTGTCCACAAACGTTTGACCATATAGTTAAATCTCCAAATGAATGTATAAGCCAGCCTGTCTCAACCTTTTCAACACGGAGGAACCCTTGAAACAGTTCTCGGTCTCGGGGAACCCCTTGCTAAAAATGAGAAATCTACAACTCATGACACATTAGTGTGATGGTCAGTGGGAAGAATGCTCCTTACACTTATGGTCATTGGAAAGAATTACCTTCTTACAGAGAGCTAAAAATACCAATGGTGTCAGTGGGAACTTATCTGAGAGGCAGAAATTGCTCATTGCTCAAGGAACCCCTAGCAACCTCTGGAGGAACCCTGGTTGAGATTCACTGGTACAAGCATTTATCAGCAATACATAACACCTGCAAGGAAACTGCAGTTGATTAGAGACTTAAATGCAGGTAAGTTATTGAAGCGTGGTACCGTTTTAACGTTGCAGTCACCATCATTGCAATTCTTTTTACAACTTAACTAAAATTTTCTGTTGACTATAAGCAAAGCTGTGATTTGCCCATGTAGGGCAAAGTAGATTTGCTTTGGACTCAATTTACACCTATAAAAGTGTGTTGAGGTGCATGTGATAATGTAAGTAATTGAGCCCTTATAGTTCCAATATTAAAAAAAATAATAATATATGCTTTAATATTCATGTGAGTGAAATGGACAAGTGTGAATAGGTCCTGAAAACCTGGTCCCCCAACATCATATACTGACTACATTTTCCTTCATACCACTATTCTATTCAGCTTCAAGGAGCAAAGAAAACACCTGGTACTTCCATGTATGGATAAGCATGTGACAGCTTGGTAGCTGGACCTGTACTGTCATATATGGGGGTGGGGACAAAATGAGTCTTCAACCTTGCATAAGCTTTGATTAGATATCCTATTGAGATTACATAGGCCTAGCTTTTCTTTCTCCTAGCAGTTAAAGTTGTGAGGAAGTAAAAGGTAGGTACTGTATGTATATGTTGATGGGGCCCTGAATGGGCACAGGCATTTGATACCTAATTGGTAGATCCTTTTTTTTTTTAAATCAGGACTCTTACCACAATACTATATATGCTAGAAGATTTATTATATTTTTTTAAATTTATGAATAAAAAAAACTGTTTTAATCATGATGCAACTTGTAAATGTTTGAAGATTTTCTTTTTCTAATAATAGTTTTTAATATATTAGTTGTTCAACGTTGTTGTCACAAAAAATGTTATTTTGTTCTGTAGTTTAATAAATTATAACCTCCACACCAAATTATTTGAAATATTTTTAATAAAGTATGGCTTTCTGTTTTACACTTTGCGCACTATTTTTTATTTGAAATATGAAAATGTGTAAGAATTATAAATGCAGCTATTCCCACAAAATTCTTAAGACATGAACATCAAGAAGAAAACATATGACGCCTGCAAGATCTTACACACCTTTAGAAGTTCCTGCAAAAAAAAAAAAAAAGAAGATGGATGGGATAACCTACTTTATTTGCAACTTTAACAGAAAATGTTTCTTTTTTTCACCAAAGGCAATCTTTTCTTTTGACAAATCTCCAAAATAGACACGGTTGTTAGGCTTCAGATGCAGACATGATTGTGCTAAGAATACAGTCTGGAAGGGTAAGGGTTTGGGCATTATCCATAAAAACTGAATTACAGGACAGTTTAGGTTTTGCCCCTAGTAACTAGATACCAGATGTAATTTTTCTGGTGCCGATTCCACAAGTGATTGGTTGCTATGCCAAAAACAAATTGTACCCATAAAGAACAACAATATTTTCCACATTTATAGGGAAATGTTCAGTCTACCAGCCATGATCAACTGATGTTGGCTTACACAGTGTAAGGCAGTTTACCCAGATAGTTTATAATCATGTGGGCCACAAGCCCCCAACTGAACCATTGCAATGCACAGTAAAGCCTATATGTGGTAGTCTCCAACATTCCAATATTGTTTAAGCATGAGCTTTAGGCTGGGTTCACACTATTGTGAATTGGATGTGGGTTTCACCGCATCCGATTTGCATGGCAGGAGATTGTGACTGGTTCTCTATGAAGCTGGTTCACACATCTCCAGAGTGGCTCTGGAGCGAATTGCACAATAGTCCTGTGTGTCTTCTGGTCCGTTTCAGGTCCAAATTCAGCCAAAAATTCAGACTGAAGTTGGATCTGAAACAGTGAACAGGAATGCACTGGACACCCGATGTGAGCCGCTCCATGCGGTAGTGTGAACCCAGCCTTACTCTATCACAAAATCATGGAGGAAGATATGATGTTGAAAGCCACCCCTTCATCAAGGCCACATTTTCCACTTTTTATGAGGCACGGTAGAGCCTCCTTATAATGGAGATATATGCTTGTCTCAGGTCCATAATAATAATAGACCAAAAATAGGGGGAGTAATTTCAGTGCTGAATAGGCAGAGCAGTTATGCAAATATTTCTCATGCTCCTAGGCCAACTGTACATCTAGAACACCTGGTTTACAGCACACATAAAATAGCCTGAAATTATGAAGCCATTTATTCCAAACTGCACTACAAGCTGTTTGAGGTTTGCTGGTCATGCAGACTATAGCTTCCATGAAGTAGTGCTTGGGGACTGAAGACTAACCACATAGGAGGGAATGATTTGCATGGTTCTACTCACGACTCTAACATGAGTAATGAACCTCTTGTTTTTAGTATTTGTGAAGGATAAAAAACATAGATGTGCTCCATTTTTAAGAAGGTTCTATTCAGCTTTGCAGACTAAGTTTATAAAGCGTGCAATCCAAAAGAGACAAATTATGTAAACCGCCCTGTATCTAAATGAAATAAAAAATGATGATCAAAAATATTCACTAGACCGCATTATTTTGGCTCACAATGAACCCACATATTACACTAATGTGTGTGTATTAAAAGGGAAAAAAATGAAAAACATACTACCATGGCTGAGCTTTTTGGTTCTTTGTCTCTATCTAAAACTTTGTTTTTAAAATAACATTAATTATATTTTAAAGTTTTTGGTTAATTTTGTACAAACAGCCTCTACAACTGAAGCCTACAGGTGGCCACAATACTCACACTATGTGCCACGCAAGTACATTTGTAGAATGCATAATAAACAGGATTTTGTGCAATGGAAAGCCCTTATTGGCTGCAGCACACAATTATGATTTGGAAGCTGCATTAAAGTTTGCTGTGCTCCTCACTTTGATGAATGTTTTGTATTCTCTCCACGGCTATTCTGTACACAGAACTTCAAAGTCGACTGGCTGCTTTACAAAATAAATTGGATTGAGATGCACATGTGCTGTAGTTTTAGAACCCCAGACACAATTCTACTAAGCAGCCTTGGGTGAAAGAAACATTGTCGAGCAAGCAATAACACTTGATAAAATTCTGTACAAAAGAAAAAAATATATATATGTGTAGAAGAACAGTTAGATTCCCTGAAAAAAAAAAAAAAAGTACCTATGGAACGTATGAAATTATATAATGTATACAATATACAGTATAATATTTATATTTTTTTTCAATATATATAAAACTCAAACCAAAAACACAAAGAAAAACACAAATAAAAACACACAAGTACCGATATGACTAGTCAATTAGTTAATACGACTTAACTAATCAAACCAAATAAAAATCCCTTTCATCAATACAGAAAGTGCCTGATCACTTTCGACCCTGCTTCATTGACCATTGTGGAATTTTCTCACTTGCTTGAACCAGTATATGGATGTATGCCATATAACGGATCTTAATACAATTTGGTTAAACAATAATGTGTAAGTTTATGGCTAATTAATCATATTTTAAATTCAATACTGAGTGTTTTGAAAGTTTCAATATTGATTGTGAATGATGATCTTTGTGTACGACCATCTTTAATATTCTGTAATCAAATAAATTATGCCGTAACAAGTATAGATCAAAATGACCTTATGAAAAGTTTTGTTTCAATTTTAAAATATAAATGAGGCAATGTGTGTTACAAAATATCAGTACATTTAAAAGGTCTAGTTAGGAATAGAACTCCAATAACATCGAATAAAAGGGAAAAATGGAGGAAGAGAGATTGTAAATATGGCCCACCTCTATGCCCTTGTTCCTTTATCCACAGTTTGCAGGCCAATCATTTCCTCCAAGCTTCCTTGGAGCTTTCTCGTGTTTATGTGTCGGAGAAATTTCCCAATAACTGTCTAAGGGGAATTTTTTGACACACATGCTAGAAAGTGATGTAGAAAGACTTGGAAATTGAGTCATCCGCACAGGATCTATACATGAATGGATAACATGAACCTCAGTACAGACTGTGCAAATCCTAGCAATTTTACCAATCTGGAGGCTGTGGACAACACATACTGGAAGATACTACTTTTTCTATACAAAAATAGGATATAGTATAAAAAATATTTTCAAAGCCAACTTCATAGCAAATAAAAAAAAAAAAAGTTAAAGACTTAAACATAACTAGTCCCAAAAAAATAATAATTTTATATTATTATTATAGGCTTACCTATAGGTACAAACAGAGGGAGGTTTACTTCCGCTTTAAAAGGCTAAAGGAAACATTTAAACAATATTTCCTTACCCTTTTCCCCTTACTTCCCTAAACCGATGTAGCCCAACTACACTCTTCTTTATTCCTGCTGAGCCCTGCGCCAATGTTTACATTCCTCTGCTTCTTCACCTGATGCACGCACATGCATAGTCCTGTACTATAGACTTGTTTATTGCTGTGGAAGGTGTGTGTATAAGATACATTGAACAAGTTTAACATATTCCTAGTTATCATAGGAGTATGGTGTCCACCCAAAATGGCTCCTGCCTCAAAGTTCCTGTGTTTGTACTACTTAATCATTTTAGCCAACATTGAGTTGAGTTACTTCTCCTCTGTACCACCTCCCTGAATGACCTTCTCTACAGTTTTTCCAAACAGTTTCTCCACAATGGAGGTGACTAACCCGAGGACCATAGAAAAACATTGCCACAGTAAAACCTGCATCATAGAAGGCAGTGACTGGCGAGTTGCAGCCTCTCTAACCCAGAGACTTAGACAATGCTGAACAATGCTGAACACCAGACATGACATACACTACCAACAATGCTTGCTTATCTACTGAACTTTTGGTGCTGTTCCTATTGTAGGACTGTACTTGATCCAGTCTGCTTCCTACCATAGATAAAAGGACAGAAACGTTACTAATCACGAAGGAAACGTCCCCATTATCGGTCATACTCTTTCCTCCAAAAATCTTTCCCCCATATCCTCCGTTGGGTTTGATTTATTGTGCTTCATTAAATCGACATTTAACTACCAAGAACATTTACAGTGGTCTCAACTTTGTTACAGTCCACCATGCTGTGTCAGAGAAACTGTGGCGTTGCTTGTAGAAACCCAACAAAACATTTTTCCAACTTACTCTTGGTTCACACCTATGCGTTTTTTTAGTGTGTTTTTCAGAAATACACTACAGTCCATTTAACATGGTTTCCTATGGATCGAGTTTACATCTGTGGGTTTTGAGCTGATGTGTTTTTTTGGAACAGATCAGGGACTTTTTTCCTGCAGTATATTGCGTTTTGCGTGTAAGACTTCAATAGACCAGTTCTGTTCATGTAGTGAGACTTTGGTGTGACTTTACACTCAGTACAGTAGCATCAAAGTCACATCAATGCAGTGCAGGAACCTCTCTGTGTCCAAAGTCGCATGTTAGGGTTAGCATTAAGGGTTAGGGTTAAATGCCAGGGTTAGAATTGGAGTTAGAGATAGTGTTAGGGTTAGCAGTAATTGTTAGGATTAGAACGCTAACCCAAAAACTCTAGCCCTAAACCTAACATTTAACCCTAATCCTAACATGCAACTTTGAACACAAATGTTCCTGCACTACTGTGATGCTACTGTAATGCAAATTTAATGCTACTCGATTGCCAGAGTATAAAGTCGCATCAAAGTCATATTAAAAATCGCTTCAAAGTCGCATTACATGAACAGGACTGTCATACTTTCCTAGAAGCCAAAAAAATAAAATGAAAAATGCATGAAAAACATGTTCACAAACCTAGCAACCACAACCTGCATAGATATGAACCTAGCCACACTTCACAAAAATGATGACATTAAGTTAAGTTACACCCCCTTAGTTTACAAGATGAGAAATTAAGTAGTTACCCTTGAACATGTTACAGAGAGTTTTCCTGAAATAAGACAGATTGTACCTGCAAAATCGACAATCATCTGGAGTCTACAGGAAGCGTTAAAAACACAGGCAAAATATCCAAAAATGGCAAATGGAGGATGAAAATGTTCAGTGTATAAATTCTAGAATGGACAGGGAAAGTGTGCAAGGAGGAAAGCGCCAATAGCAGAATATATATAGTCCAGATTCAATTTCAATCTAGACTCTACATTAACAAGAGTGTACTGGACTGATAAAATTAGAAGGATCCTGAAGGGTAATTAGTATGATCACTCCACATGGCAGTCAAGGTTTAAACTGACATCTGGAGAGATCATACTAAATCACCCATCAGGAGCTCTACAGTTCTGTCAGTTCAGTACACACTTAGTAAAACTGAATCTGGACTATATCCCTTCTTCTACTTTTGACACCTTCCTCCTTGCACACACAATCACTACTCCCTAGCAAGGAGCCAACCTTCGGCCATCACTGAAAGAGCTCCCTAAGGGAAATAATTCCCTTTATAATGCTTGTCTGACTGAGAACACCTACTGCTTTAAGAGATCTAGCGACTCACACCTTGCTTTCTACTTCCCGATTTTTACAGCGGGTCATTATTATTATACAGGATTTATATAGTGCCAGCAGTTTGCGCAGCGATTTAAAACATGAGGGCAGACAGTACAGTTACAACACAATACAGGAAGAATCAGAGGGCCCTTCTCGTTAGAGCTTACAATCTAGAAGGGAGGGTCAAATGATACAAAAGGTAATAACTGTGGCAGATGAGCAGATCAAGAAAATCAAAGTACAGTTGTTAAGTGTGGGCAGAATAAGCTTCTCTGAACAGGAGGGTTTTCAGGGATTGTCTAAAAGCAAACCGAATAGGAGATAAATCGGACAGATTGGGGTAGGGTGTTCCATAGGATCGGAGAGGCTCTTGGAGGTGAGCATGGGAGGAAGTAACGAGGGAGCTAGAGAGCTGGAGGTCTTGGGAACGAAGAGAACGATTAGGTTGATATTTTGAGACTAGTTTAGTGATGTAGGTAGGGGCTGAGTTGTGGACGGCTTTGTAAGTCGTTGTTAGTATTTTGAATGTAATTTGTTGGTGGGGCGGAAGCCAGTGGAGGGATTGGCAGAGAGGGGTAGCAGACACTGAGCGGTTGGTAAGGTGGAGGAGTCTGGCAGCAGCATTCATGATGGATTGAAGGGGGGATAGCCTATGTAGAGGTAAGCCAATGAGAAGGGAGTATTTTGGAGATGTTGTGGAGGTTGGCGCTACAAGATTTGGACAGGGATTAGATGTGGGGCCTAAAGGTTAAATCAGAGTCCAGGATAACACCTAGAACCTTGGCATATGCAGATGCGCTTTACCTCTACAAAAAACATTGTTTTCTTTCTTCAGTTTTCATGCACAAGGCCCTAATAACTGAGCCAATGCTCTATAAAATACTGTACAATGAACGAAAACTGTACAGAAAGTAAAAATATGTAGTCACATTGTCTTTTTTTTTTTTCTTGAAGATCTATCAAGAACAAAACAAGCATGTTTCAATACTAAAGCCTAGTACACACTATCAGTGTTTTTTCATTCAACTCAGCAGGCTGAAAAAAAAAAAAAACTGACAGCTCAGGAGCAGCTGTTGTACTAACTATGTGAGGTTAGTACAGTGATCTCCCCCACTGAGCTATTGTGTTCTGACAGAGGGGGTTGCCCCCTATGCCCCCCCACCAGAACACACAGATCAGGTGGCAATCGGCAGGCCCTTTTCATTCATGCCCCTTTGACAAAAGTGTGCAAGGAGGAAAGCACCGATAAACTATATATAGTCCACATTCAATTTCAATCTAGAACACACCGGATGCCGATCGGCAGACCTTTTAACTAACCTACTAACTTTGCAATATTAGTACAGCAATCTCCCCCACTGAGCTATTGTGTTCTGACGGTGGATGCCCCCCACCAGAACACACTGATCGGATGCCGAACTGTAGACCAATGGCTGAAAGCACTGATTGGATGGCGAACAGCAGACCTTTTTTGGACATGCCCCTCGACAAGAGTCGGCTTCTGTCGGACTGGCTGCCATACACACGGCCAAATGTAGGCCAGTTTCTATCGCTCCAGCCAATGCCACCCGATATTGGGGCCATGTATATGTTTGCATCAATGATGATCTTATAAATAATACAGCAGTCTTTATTTTAATATTTTGATCCAATTTTGGTTTGTATGACAGTCTACCTAAATACTGATAAAAGACAAAACGCTACACTCCTGAGCAACACACCAACATCAATATACATTAAGTGGACACTTCATTAAGTATGCTTTCTCATTACGAAGACAGCAAATCATGCAGATGTACTTCAATATAAAAACATGCAGATATTGTCATGGTTGTTTGAACAAACATTAGAATGTACATCTTCCCAATCTAAGCAACTTTAATGATGGAATAATTGTGGGTGCCAGACGTGATTGCTGCAGCAGCTCAGAAACTGCTGACCTCCTGGGACTTTTACGAACTACCGACTCTAGAGCTTGCAGAGAACTGTGTAACTAAAAGACGTTCAATCAGCATCAGTTCTGAATGTAAAAACAGTGGAAGGTTGTAGGAGAGGGACCAGATGTTTTAGACTGGATCTTTTAGCAAAAGCCTGCATGAGTAAATTCCAGAGGTCAACAGTCCACTGCTTGCAGCAAGTCTCAAGGTAAAATGCTACAGCAGGGGCTGATTTTTGATAGCACACAGCCAAGGACACAGTCACCAGAATGTATATGACTGTGCCATCTCTGAGCAAACATCTAGAAAGTAGATGTTGACCCTGGATGATGGCTGAAGACAAATGGTTCCACCCTTCAGGAGAGAATCACAAATAAAGGCATTGTCAGTGGGAATACTGTGATTTCTGAGATGAGCAATAAATACCTGTAATTATTACATTGCATAAACTTAACATGAAAAAAAATGTATCTGATGCTAGATCCGCTTTCAGTTATCAGGAAGTCTACTATTCAGATATTTACTTTTTACAAAAGTGGCATGAAGAAGGGCATTGTTAACACACAATACAGCAAAATTTGAAGAAAAGGGCCTGCAGCAGAAAAAGACCACTCCAGTCAGCTAAAAAATAAAACTTCAGTAATCACCAACATTGCACTACTAAAGAATGGAAATTGAGACACCTGGTCTCTGGAATCTCACATTCTGCAGCAACACAAAGATGGAAGGACTGGAACTTGACATGCATTTATGACTTAATCTCTTAGAGGCACAACCACAAGTTATGGCGGAAAAAAAGGAAAAGTAGTCCCTGCTCTCCCATCTCTAAAGAGGCTGTTGTCACACCTGAGCACTGAATCACAGGTACCTGGTAAAATAATGTGGATTTTCATTCAGTTCCATTTACCTATTCTCTTCCTGCCATGCCAGACCAACCTTTCAACCTGAAACCTCCTTTTCCTATAGCCTGATTTTTTATAAGTGGAGTGTTGGTGGTATTATGTGACAGCACTCTAGGCCTGGCGTGGCTTTCAAAGGCTAATTGATGGCAGAGCAAATAAAAAAACACAGGCGTACGCTTCATAGTAAAAGGTTGAAGCATATGCAGAGTGCCATGCTAAACAGTATGCAAGGGGATGAGTTATAAGACTACATGCTGAAGCCATGGTACTCATATATCCAAGTCATTGAGCATACACAATATGTTTCAATCACAGTGCCACAGGCTAGAGTCTTTGCTGCCCACCCCAGGGTAACAAACATGCACTTTAGAAGAGTAGTATATGTTAAAAGTACTTGCGTTTCATGCAGATGTACACTTTAGAATTTATATTTTTAGGTTGTAGTCAATTATTGCAACCATGTATTTTTTATACAATACAGGTTTAATTTAAAGAAACCACTTACAATATATAAAAAGCTATGCAAACCACTGTAGTAATAATTTAATATTATAGAAAAAAAAAAAATGATCCTTCCATTTCAGTTGGAAGACCATAAGGATTTTTTGTTTTTTGTAAAGCTGAACTCCAGAAATAGAAGTGTTTACCCAATGACTTACAACATTCATAACAAGCCTTTCACCTTTAGTATTCAAAGCTCAACCATCTTTTATGTTAACTCTTTACAGATCTGGTTGCCTACAATTCCAGGTTGAGGCTTTATGGTAAGGCCTATAAAATAGTGTTTCTTCAAGTTTTACTCCAATCTCCAGCAGAGTATGAACTTTCCATTAAATAGAGAGCCGTTTTTTGGTCTTGCTGGCAATATCATGGGCAGGTGGCAGGGCATCCGAGGCTACATATTTTAGGCACGATGTCCCTAAGGATTCAATAAAAATGCACTACTAAAAGTCAGACCTGTGAACAAAAAATTCTGATTGGTTGCTGTGGGCTATAGCAATTAAAAATAAGAACTCTATTTAAAGCCTTAATTGCACCCAAAATCACAAACAGAAAAATCAGCACAAGGGACATAACTTACAGTCAGGACGACTGGGCAGCCATAAGCTCTCATCATGAGTGCCCGACTATGCCCACTCTTCCTGCCCAGCTGCCCCATACATAGGAGCCCTACTACAACTTCTATGAATTAAACAAGACCTAAGTATTGAGAGTGGGAGATCATTGATGCCTGCTCCATTCATAGAGGTAGGGTACAGCTCTTATTAATGGAGTAGCTGGGTGGAAAGGATGGGCGTGGTCAGGCTCTATTGAGAGCCCATGACAGCCCATGAGTTGCATTAACCCCTGAAGCACCTTAAGTTTACATCGGCAGGAGTAGGGGGACAGGATGGAGGAAGAGTTTCACTAACAGGAGAGGAACCAGCACAAGGGAAATTGTAGTATGGCTCCTAAGAATGGAGCATCCGGGTGGAAAGGGTGGGCATAGTCGGGCTCTTGAGAACCTGTGCCAGCTCATTAGTAGTATTACCCCTAGCGCACTGGAAGTTTATGTTGGTGGAGGTAGAGGGACAGGATGGAGGAATATTTTCACCAATAGAGGAACCAGCACAAGGGATACGTCCTACTAACAGTAAGCCATGTCCCTTGTGCATATTTTTTTAGTTTGTAATTTTGGCTGCACTTAGGCTATAATAAAGAAGCTCCTTCTGTAACAAACTTTGTGAAGTCAGAAGTTAGATAAAAAGTACTATCCGTCTCCCATGACTACTTACAAAGAAAGTGAAAGGCTAGACAGTGAATGGATTTTCAATATTTCAGCTCTCAGTCAGTATTGTGCCATTACAACAGCATAGACTCCAGACCTGGGTAGTGGTTAGGAGGCCTTGACTTTTTCTTTTGTTATTTTGCCTAGTACATAACATAAGCATGTATTATAAAAGTCATAAATGAAACCATCTACAAGTTTTGAGTTTGAGGGGTTGTGGTTCTCCATGAGCTAGAGACTCACTTATAGATGTATCTGCTAAAAATCCTTCCAGTGGCTTATGATACAAGGTTGCACAATGAAACCCAACTTTTGTAAGAGAAGCCGACTATGGTAGTTAACACACAATATGAATCTTAATACCTGAATGTTAGCATACAATAGAGGTCCTTGGGGTTCTCAATTATACAGGAGCCACAATGTTGGCCTATTATCTGAATACAGCATATATACAATGTATGAACATGACGGGACTTTTTCTAAAGGTCACTTGTAAAATTATTATAATTTATTTTCTCAGTTGTAAAACACAGAAGTAAATGTCAATTTTTGCCAGTGCAGCATCATTTAGTCAATAGACTATTATTCATCATTTAAAAAAGTTGTTTTCAGAGGGGAATGACTATGTGGAAATTGAATGTTTAACATATATTACGTGAACACACCTAGAAATAAGAATCAACCATAAGCTTGAATACTGCAGTCCCGTTTACCTTGATTTGAATACCTAAAAACTAGATGGATTAGTCTACCAGTACTTCTAGCAGACATCTGCTTGAGTTCCGACACCATTAATACAGAACGGTGTATGAGAACACACACCCAAATGCAAACGGTTCAACTGCCTTTGTGCTTTCGGCTGAGTGGCATAAGCCATATATTCAGAACTGCAACAGGTATTCATGTGTAGAGTCCCACAGGCTAGCAGGTACAACAAGCCTTTTGTGTTTGTCTGAATGCAAGCCAAAACGTCTGCCTTTGTATTGAACAAACCTGTTTTCTAGTGATAACAAAGCCCCGAGTTGTGAAACCTTGCAGTCAGGCCTGTGACTAACAGCTGCTTCAACTTTGCAAGAACAAGCAGATGTAGTTCAAGCTTTTCGATGTCATAAAACCCTTTTAGTCAAATGTCACAGTGTTCAATTTTATTTTACTTATCGGAACAGAACTATAAAACGCAAAAAAATATATAGGATTTGTATGCAATTTCTTTATTAGGTTAACATACAACTAAGGGCACTTTTTTAAATTTAGTTTTTGAGTGGAGATTGGGTCATACCATCAGATTTTTATTGTGGCCTGTGCCTCCCTCTTTTATTTGTCCTATTTACCTTGATTCCCGAAAAAGAAGGTGAAAGAAAAATCTTAAATTTTGGGTTGTCCTCAGGAACAGCAAAAGGAGAGGAAACTCTTCAATCGGAAAAGCTGGTTCTCGTGACCCTGATGACAACCAAGGATTCTCCCACTTTGAAGGAACTTCCTCTCACTTCCTGTTTGGGCTTTGGTACATCTCTCCATGGGGACACAGATGGCAAAAAAAAGTAACAAAAAGGGGGGTTATAACTCTCTATCCAAAATGAGAAAAATAAGGGTTTGTGTTTAGCACAGAGGCTGATTAAGTTGGAAATAGGGGGCAAGGCCACAGCTTTATTGAACTCTCCAAATGTAACAATGTTCAAAATACCACACAACAATGCCAGTCACAGTTATACCATGAGAGAAAACAAAGCGCCACTAAGTGTAGTACTGGTGGCAAGGTAATTTATTCGCCCCCCAACTCAGGGCTACTCACAGGATATAGGTGAAATACAGGCTCTTCATAAAAGCTGGTGCTGGCTGGGGCACCGGGGTGGTCTCCACTGTATGGCGCAAAGATGTCCGTAAGCCGCGAGGCTGGAACACGGGGTCTAAGAGATAGTCCCAAATGCCCTCCCAGAGACAGCATGCAGCTGGATGTTCCCAGTTCCGGGTGGGAGTCAGGTCCTCCAGGTGGAACGTGGCGTGAGGTGCAGGAGAAGTGGCCAGTCCCAGAATGACGTGCAACACGTCTCCGAGTTTTTGCTATGCTCTAGGCATGAGCACTCCTTTCTCAAGCTAGAGATAGGATTATAGAGCCTGTGCTTTGAGGGGAGTGGACCGGAAGTGGCCGGCCGCAATTCAAAGTCATATACTGTATATTGCTTATAATTTATAAAAAACACTGCTCTAAAAGTCATTATACAATTGCTGTACACAAATAAATGAATCGATACGTAAAATTCAGGATATATACAGTTGTGCTCATAAGTTTACATACCCTGGCAGAATTTATGATTTCTTGGCCATTTTTCAGAGAATATGAATGATAACAAATAACATTTATTTCATTCATGGTTAGCATTTGGCTGAAGCCATTTATTATCAATCAACTGTGTTTATTCTTTTTAAAATCATAATGACAACAGAAACTACCCAAATGACGCTGATCAAAAGTTTACATACCCTGGTGACTTGGGCCTGATAATATGCACACAAGTTGACACAAAGGGATTTGAATGGCTATTAAAGGTAACCATCCAAACCTGTGATTGGTTTGCTTGTAATTTGTGTGTGTGTGTATAAAAGGTCAATGAGTTTATGGACTCCTGACAGACCCTTGCATCTTTCATCCAGTGCACTTGCATTTCTGGATTCTGAGTCATGGGGAAAGCAAAAGAAATGTCAAAAGGAGCTGCGGGAAAAGGTAGATGAACTGTATAAAACAGGAACGGGATATAAAAAGATATCCAAGGAATTGAGAATGCCAATCAGCAGTGTTCAAACTCTAATCAAGAAGTGGAAAATGAGGGGTTCTGTTGAAACCAAACCACGGTCAGGTAGACCAACTACAGTTTCAGTCACAACTGAGAGGAAAATTGTTTGGGATGCAAAGAAAAACCCACAAAATAACTTCAGGTGAAATACAGGACTCTCTAAAAACATGTGGTGTGGCTGTTTCAAGATGCACAATAAGGAAGCACTTGAAAAAAGATGGGCTGTATGGTCGAGTCGCCAGAAGAAAGCCATTACTATGCAAATGTCACAAAGTATCCCGCTTACAATATGCCAAACAGCACAGAGACAAGCCTCAAACCTTCTGGCACAAAGTCATTTGGAATGATGACACCAAAATTAAGCTTTTTGGCCCCAACCATAAACACTACTGAGAGGAGAGGAGAGGAGAGGAGTCAACAAGGTCTGTAAAACACGGAGGTGGATCGCTGATGTTTTGGGGATGTGTTCTCTATAAAAGCACAGGAAATTTGGCCAAAAATTATGGCAAGATGAATGCAGTATGCTATCGAAAAATACTGGAGGTACATTTGCATTCATCTGCCAGGAAGTTGCGCATGGGACGTACTTACGTACTTATACGTAATGATCCAAAACACAAGGCCAAGTCAACCTGTCATTGGCTACAGTGGAATAAAGGTAAGGTTCTGGAGTGGCCATCTCAGTCTCCTGACCTCAATATCATTGAGCCACTCTGGGGAGATCTCAAACATGCAGTTCATGCAAGACAGCCCAAGAATTTCCAGAAACTGAGGAATGGGCAGCTTTCCCATCTGAGAAGATAAAAAGCCTCATCAGCCACAAATCCCACAAAAGACTTCAAGCTGTCATTGATGTTAAAGGGGGCAACACACGGTATTAAGATCTGGGGTATGTAAACTTTTGATTGGTGTCATTTGGGGAGTTTCTGTTGTCATTATGATATAAAAAGAGTAAACACAGCTGATTGATAATAAATGGCTTCAGCCAAACACCAACCATGAGTGAAAGAAAAGTTTTGATGTTCTCATTCATATTCTCTGAAAAATGGCCAAGGAATCATCAATTCTGCCAGGGTATGCAAACTTATGAGCACAGCTGTACGTATGAAATAGTGTTACAATTGGTGGGCAGTAGGTGACACATTAACACATCGTACCGACTTTACCAACCATTTTACCCCAGAGGAACCCTTGTATAATGTATGGCCAGACAAGGGAAACCCTGTTATGACGAGTCCATTGGTGATCAGTGGGAAGAATGCTCCTTACATTGGTGATCAGTGGGAAGAATGTTCCTTACATTGGTGATCAGTGGGAAGAATGTTCCTTACATTGGTGGTCAGTGGGAGGGAAGGGTGACTAGTGGTTACATTCCTCGTAAGAAGGGTGACTAGTGGTTACCTGAGCAGTATTGTCCCAAAGGGAACAGACCGGTATGTAATATGTTCCCAAGGAGACCCCATTTTACCAACCATTTCAGCCATGCTACACAATTACACAGTGGATGACGGGTGGTTAACATTGTGATAAAGTATGCATGTCGACACGAGTATTCAAACGTATGGGACCGTCTTAACTACTAAGGAACCGGTAAAAAGTCTCTTATACTTACTCTTGTAGTTTTGAAAAGAAAGTGAGTACCAACCACAAACCGACTTCGGTAAA
>BLSH010190650.1:1880801-1900597 GCA_018402905.1 Glandirana rugosa
ACTGGCAACAACGGAGCATTTTGTTGTGGCTTGGAAGAGCAAGTAGGTCCATCAACCTCAATACACGACTTAGATGGCAGACACTCAGACTTCTTTATCTGGAATGCTTGCAGGATCCCACTCCCAAAAAATGGTATTCAGTCCTCATCCTCACTTTCTTCGGGAACTGGGTTAATAATCTTTGCAGATGGTTTTCTGAGATTTTGTCTTGGGAGGACTTGGATCTTCCAAAAGGAGCATCTAAGAAAAGAGGCATCTTCACAGCATCAGAGATGATCTCTATGCCACATCTTCAAGGGACCAGCTTGACCTTCCAGCCTAATCTGATAGACAGGCAATCCAGGAAGTTGCTTGCAGATAACATAAGGGTGAGGTCTCCACCGATCAGCTATTTTATGTTTTCCAGACACCCCTAAATTCTTTAACACCCTGTCCTCTGGCTGAAGCTCCTGAACTCTCACACGAAGATCAAAATTCTTCTTATTCCTGGTTTCTTTGGTAGTGGTGTGTTCTCGAGCACTCTCATAGGCCTGCTTCAGATTCTTCCTCAATCGATCTACATAACCTTTATGTGATGTCAATGAGGTGTCGTCCGTAGATGTTCCGAAGACCAAGTATAGTGGTAACCTGGCCTCCTGCCCAAACATGAGACAATTGTGTGAGGTTACTGGATATTCACCCTCAGTGCTGCTGTATGCATGTACTAGAGTGGCCAGATAATTTCCCCAGGTAGGTTTCTTTTCAGAAGGTAGTGTACCTAGCATATTCAATAACGTTCTATTGAATCGTTCAGGCTGAGGATCTCCTTGGAGGATGATAAGGCGTAGTGCGTTATTTCTTAATGCCCAATAACTTGCACAGTTCGAGGATTAGTTTACTTTCAAAGTCTCTCCCCTGATACGAATGGATTCGGACGGGCAGTCCATAGTGAACAAAGAATTTCTCCACCAATACTTTGACTACAGTAGCGGCTTGCTGATCCTTGGTGGGGTAAGCTTGTGCATATCTGGTGAAATGGTCGGCTACTACCAATAATGTTGCTTCTTCCACTGTATCTGGTTCCAGGCACAATAAGTCAATACATACCAGGTCTAATAGGGCCTGACTATGCAAGTCCATAGTAGCAGAATGGGTTGGAAGAGTCTTTCTCTGGATACAAGACATACATGATCGGCAATAATCCTCTACTTCCCTTCTCATATTGGGCCAATAGAATCTAGCTTTGATCAATTGGAAAGTTCTTTCTATACCCAGGTGTCCATGTTCATCATGTAATGCCACTAAAACTGAACTGCAATGTTTCTCAGGTAAATACAACTGCCAGGTTTCTTCTGTCTCTTCACTTGGGCCTCGTCTATAAATTACTCCAACTTTCAGTTGTAAAATCAGTTCCATTCACGATGTAATACTCTGCTCTGATTAAGAGCACTCTTCAAAAGCAATTGAGGGTTTTGTTGTGCCAAAGCCTGCAAAGTCACACATCCAAGGGGATCCTGTTCCTGATCAGTCTTGATCTCTTTTTCGTCAGCCTAGGAAGCCCTTCACTTCTCACCTGTGTCACTCTACAATGGCACTCCTGCTGGTGATACCCCTATAGATTCTGCAGCCCTCCTCTCAAGCAATGAAGCAATTCTTTGCACAAGGCCTGTAGTCCATCTGCTGGCACGAAGGTCCTCTGTTGAGTTTCTCGATTTTGTCAATAAGGCTGACCAGACAAAGCATCTGCATCTCTGTTTCCAGCACCAGGACGATACTTGAGGCTAAATTGGAATCCAGCCAGGGCAGCCAACCATCTATGCCCTGTGGCATCCAGCTTAGCAGTTGATAGCAAGTGAGTCAATGGATTGTTGTCGGTTTTGATGACAAACTGAGCTCCATATAGAGATAGTCTTTTAATTTGTCTACAACTGCCCACTTCAAAGCTAGGAACTCCAACTTATGAGCCGGATAGCTTCTCTCAGAGGGTATGAGGCTTTGGGGTTGATTTACTAAAGCTGGAGAGTGCAAAAACCGGTGCAGCTGTGCATGCTAGCCAATCAGCTTCTAACCTCAGCTTGTTCAATCAAGCTTTGACAATAAAACCTTGAAGCTGATTGGTTTCTTTGTGGAGCTGCACCACATTGTGCACTTACAAGCTTTAGTAAATCAACCCCTTTGACTCACATAAGCCACAGACCATAGAGGACCACCATGCTCTTGATACATTATTCCTCCCAATCCATCTCGACTGGCATTTACATGAAGCTCATAGGGCTTAGAAGAGTCAGCATAAGCTAGAACTGGAGCCTCAGTTAAACTGATCTTCAATCGTTGATATGCTTTTCCACACAAGGGAGTCCACTGCTCACATATGGATTCCTTCTTTCCTCTTAGATTTATCTTCTCTTTCAATTTCTTATCTTCCCCAGAGACCACGTGCAACAACTCGTTAAGTGGCTTGGTTATTTTGGAAAAATTTGCCACAAATCTCTGAAAGTATGAACAAAATCCTAAAAAGGATCGCAGCTCGGTTACAGTCTCCAGCCGTGGCCATGCAGTTACCGCTTCAAGTTTCTTTGGATCAGTGGCTACTCCATTAGCCGACACCACATGGCCCAGGTAAGTAACCTTAGTACGGTAGAATTGGTATTTCTCTAAGGACGACTTCAACTCCTCTTCATGGAGCCTTTCAAACACCTTTTCCAGACACACTTCATGCTCCTCCAGAGTTCTTTCAAACACAATGATGTCATCCTGATACACCAGGACTTCCACCAGATTCATGCCTCCCAAGGTTCTTTCCATCAATCTTTGAAAAGTAGCTGGAGCTCCTGTCAATCCTTGTGGCATTCTATTAAACTCAGAGCCCCAGTGGACATATGAAGACTGTCTTCTCCTTGTCCTCTGCACACATGTGCATTTGATAGTACCCACTCTTCATGTCCAGCACACTGACCCATTTTGCTCCCGCCAAACACTGCAAAACATTCTCAATCCTTGGGGTGGTGTAATGGTCAGGAATGGTTCTTCGGTTGAGAGTTCTGTAATCAATACACATTCTTAAAGTTCCATTCTTCTTTTGCACTACTATTGGAGAGGCATAGGGACTTCTGGACTACGGAAATACTCCAGACCTTTTAAATTCGGCCAACTGCTCCCTCATATTTTCCAGATCACTGAGAGGAATCATTTGGGCCCTTTCTCTGAATGACTTCTCTTCTTGTAGACGTATTTGATGATGAGCACTCTTAGCACATCCCACATCAAAGTCGTCATTAGCGAAGATTTTCTCCCACCGATGCAGTTGAGACTTCATTCTTTCTCTCCATTGCAGGAGGTAAACCAGCAGCACACTATCTCCTTCAAACCTTGCAGGCTTTTTCCTTTCTGCCCTTCTGCAGGTGTCACTGGAGTGGCGGCACTCACTTGGCCCACAGACATCTTTGCCTTCAAAGTCACAAGGCGATTGGAAACATTTTGCAAGCTAATAGACACTCTTCTTATTTCTCAGTAAAGCTTTGGTGGATGCAAGCTCAGGGACCATGACTAATCCTTCAGCTTCAGTCTGTGCATCTGTTTCCAACACTACAAAAGGCCCAGGATGATCCCACATAGGTTTCACAGTAGCCTTCATACAAGTGACTTCCCCAGGCTGAAGGACGGGCTCTCGTGTCTAATTTCCACAAATGACCCACTCCATGGGCTGGAGCCCAATTTTCCTGAATCACTTGCTGACATGCTTGATACAAAGTGGGATGAATTTTCTCAGGGATAATCCCATCCTCTATCACTTTCTCCAGCAATCTTCGTACTAAGTCAGTATTAGTCCCAATTATCATGGAATTGTGGTCTCCCCCAACTGGCCTAGGACACGCCACAGCTAGGGCATCAAAAGGTCTCTACCCTTTCAGTTGCAGCTGGCCCAAAGGAGATACCGATAGGAATGTAACCATCATAAGGGAAGCGGTTGGTCCCTAGGCCCCAAATCTCCAACTCTTGCAGTTTGTTTAAGGGGAAATGTTCCAGGCACGGATCATAAAAGTCTCTATAAAGAAGGGTGACTTGACCCCCAGTGTCTACTAGAGCTCGAGTGTAAATGGCTTCCACTTGCACCAATAGGGTTGACCCCACTAACTTCTTTGGTAAAGTAGCTTTCTTTTTGTCTCACCAGGATTCCTAATCTGACTACTCTGAGGATCTAACCCAGTATTGACTCCCTGTGTCTAACCCCCAGACCCTGGTGATGGGTTAAAAGCTTTCTCCTTCCTTAGACTTCTCTTCTTTGGACTTGTCTTCTTGGGACTTGTCCTATGTCTGCTCAACTTCTTGGAGCTCAGATTCTTTGGGTTCCCAGTTGGCTCCTTCACCGAGACCCTCTGAAGTTTCCTGCCTGCTGAATAGCCAATAGCTGTTTAATGCCTTCAATAACTCTGCCATGAAATTAAATTCTTCTCTCTTTGGGCACTGTCACTTGAAATGACCCGACTCCCCACACTTGAAGCACTTCCTGGGATCATTCCCATCTGAACAGATCCCTGGACCTCCATGACTCATCAGGGTTTGCTGTAACTGGCCCTGAGCTTGTGCCACCTGTGCTAGAAGTTTGATTGGAGACTCTTCGGGAATGGGTGAAGAGGTAACCTAGTGCTTTCGCCCCACTCAGAACCCTCTTCATTGTCAGCCTCAAATAGTTCTGACTCGACTTGAACCTGTTGAGCAAATTCTTTTCTGGCTTTCGGGGCAACATTCACCCCTGTGAAAGATCCCTGATTTTTATCATCAAGAAAGGCCTCCTCTTCTATGACCATTTTCATCAACTCAGGATACGTGGGTGCAATCTGTATTCCTTTTACTAGCAACCGCAGTACAATAGGATGGTTTGGCCTTGCCCCTTTCTTCAATTCCCTTCTTTCTTCAATAGGATTTGATATAAGACCCGATCCACTAACATAAGCAGATAACTTCTCCCCTCTTTGCTGGTGAGTATGTTCAAACTTGTACATTGGGTTTGGGATCTTCTCCACCCTACCATACACTGCACACAAGGCTTCGATATAATCCATGGCCACACAATCCGTTTTTCCTCCCTTTAAACTTCGGATCACATCCACAGCAGGGCTCTTCAGGCTTTCACTTATTCGTTGCTTCACCGCTTCTGCCACATTCCAATCTTCCACTGCTAGGATAGCCTGATCCATCCAGGAGTGGGAGTGCGGCCAGAAAAATGTTGTAAATTTCGATAACCTGATGAGCTGTAAGGTCATTACTCTTTATTAAGCTTTCCACCAATCTACCCATATTCAAGTAAAAAGAGGAAGGTGGCATCCCTTTAAAGGGCAGTCTCAACTTCCGTCTCCTCCATGTCTGACTTCTCTGCAACGCATGAAGATTCTTCCTGTATGGACACTTCCTCTACCTTCAGGGGTATGCTACAAGCTTCCAATCCATCTGTCAGAGTCACAATCCCTTCCTGGAGACCTACTGGAACACTTTCTCTCCATTCTACTAGAGCATAAGTGTCATCCTCCTCATAATCGGTCCTCAGATCCATGACAAAGGACCCCTGTTTTGTAAAAGCCCCTTTCAACATCAGTCGCACATCCCACTCCAGGTAACTTTAGTCAACTCTAATCGACTCCCTTTCTCTTGAGCCCACTTAGTAGCGGAAACTGATTCCATCTGGTTCCTGGGGGGGGTTCTTGAGACCTTTCATGGTTCATCATAGGGGGAGTCCCGGATGAGCCCCCAAATGTAGTGCTGCCCTCTTGAGGGTTGCTTAAAGAATCAATTCCCCCTTGGATCTCCCCATTCTAAGAGTGCTCCACCACCCCTGACATTCTGAAAATACACTTTTTCAGTAATGGAAACCACAGTTAGAGAGTTTGAAATGTTTACTTAAATCTTATTTCTGCAAGAAATTATAACCTTTGACTAACAAAATATAGGCCACACCTCTAAGAATTATTAACATAAATTGTTGACATCAATATCACAATCCTTCACATTCACAAGTTAACCATATAAAACTGGTGAACAAAAGGAGTAGTTACTTTGGTAACTTCCGCCACTCCCTGTATTCTCCAACAACAATTGCAAGATATAATTCCTCCAATTGAGTTTGAACAATACCCAGGGGTTCACTGAGAAAAAGGCGATTATTTACTGAAAATCAGGAGAAAAATTATACCAGTAAGACCCTATACAAAATAAGATGACCAAAAGGGTAAAATTGGTACCACTTAATGGTTTATAATACAAAATGACAATGTTCTATAAAAAGCATATGAAATATAACCAATTAGCAGTTAAATTAGTGTTGTATAATCACACTAGATAACTCTGAATTTCTATTTAAATTCTCCTGTTCTAGCTTTGAGAGTTCTTAGGAGATGAAGTAATACCAAGTAAATAGCCCTGAGTATATGATTGGGAAAAGGATGAATAGATGTATTTGCAGCAATCTGGTCTTGTAAAAGTTCAAGCAATCTTCTGCCGGCTATAAGAGTTAGGTACCTGAGAACACTGTGTCCTTCTAATCTTTGAGATGAGGCACAAAAGAGGTTAGATTCCACTAAACTAAATAGCCTTTCAGCGATCACTGACTTCTTGAATAAACTGGTCACAAGCGGCAATCCAGTGTATATGAACTGTAATCCAAGATGTAACAACAAGGTGCTGAAGAGACAGTATAAATACTCTTATATGTGGGCTTGAGCCTGATCACCAAAACCAAAGGACTGGATGTAGACAAACGATCCGGCACTCAGATGAAATTATGGTAATGCTGGGACCGTTCGTTCACACTGACTGCTTGCTCCTGGGAGGTAGACATCATCCACTGCACTCCTTGCAATGCTCCTGGATCGACAGATGTGACTGATGCGGTGGCTGCAGCAGCTTCAATCCAGACTCAGATAAGGATAGGATGGCTCCGCTGGTCACTCACTGTTGCTGGAGAGCACAGCTAGCTGGGTCACCTGCATAAAATTTAGTCGGCTGGAACGCTGCAAGTAGGCCGCAGGCCTAGCTCCGGTCACAGAAGCTCACAGGGTTCCCAATTGGTCGATCACGCTATCCCCAGAGACTGGAGCCAGATCCTCCTCCAATTTAAGTAAGTTCTCCCACAAAGCATTGTACCTTCCAGTACCCTCCAGTGCAGCACAGCCTGATGGGAAATAAAGTCCTTCATACCAGAGTCTGCTGACTGTTACGTCTTACTACACTACAAATCCCACAATGCTTCACTCTCCTTACAATGCAGTCTTATTCCACAAACGAACACTAGAGAGAATCCTCCATGTTAGGCAATGGGCACAATTGTCTGTATGCCAGAGTTATATTTCTGAACTCTTGGCTACATATAGAAGTGGGATCCTTTGGCATAGGAACAAGGGCGGAGCTACCCAAACATATTCTGTCATGAAGTCAGTCAGGAAAGGGATCTTCCCAGTAACAAAACTTCCTGTCCTAGGTTGACAGCCTTTTTATTTCAGTTTAAATTGGGGGTAGTTGCAAGAGATACTGCATTTCTTCCAGGATCAACAGGTATTTTCTGCATACATGTACTCAAAGGCTGAAAAAAATCAAACTAATGCACCCACCTGTAAAGATTGGTAAGCTACAATTGTTACATTTTGTTTTTGGGCTGGGATATCATGTGAGAAACTGTATTTATACTGTTTTGGGTTCAAGAGATCTTCCTTTTAGGCCTCATTCACAGGATACCTGAGAAAAAGTCCCTTTGCATTTTTTACATTCCTAATTTCAGCAATTTTAAACAAGCACTGAATAATATAAAACAATACTATACCGTGCAGGAGGTGTAAGAGTTAAAAGCAACAATTCCAGTGATACAAAATAATACCATTACAAAACAAATAATGTGAATGTGTAGAAGTAAAATAAATAATTTAAAGTGAATATAAGACAGAATACAAAGAAAACAGGAAATCATCAGAAATCAACATACATTTAGACTGATGTGAATGTACAATATATATGTAAAGCGCTGCATAAATTGACAGTGCTATATAAGTACCTTAAATAAAATAAATTTAAAGAGCACCTTTAAGAGATAAACCATATTTGAAGTGCGTGAATAGTTAATAAAAGAAAAAAAAAAAAACACACCAAAAAACACATGACTTTTGGGTCTTCGGCCATAAAAGAGTTTGACCACTTCTGGTCCATGTCAAAATAAGATCTCAAAAGATTTAAGATTCAAAAGATCGCCCTTAGTAGAAATCCTCCTTGTTTACATCAAGTTATTAGTCAGGTCCCACCTGAAACAATCTATTTAATTCATTGTAATCACTGGGCCTCACATCTGAAGCTTTGTATAATCAGCATTTCATTTTAGGAAATGACTTGCCTGATTGATTCTCAGGAGGCAGCTAGCTATCATTGCCTTGCTGTCAAAATTTTTGAGAAGGGGTGTCACAACAATAAAATTCCTACTGATTTAAAGGAAAAATCATGTAACGTTTCATTCTTTTTAAAAGGCGGGTTAAAAGGGACAGAATACTTGTATTAAACTTTTTTTTTGGGGGGGGTCACTTTCTTTCCTGGAGACAGGAGGTCACAGGACCAGAAATAAAGAGATAATCTCTTACACAGCAATAAAAACCTAATAGGTTCTAACCCTTGCTTAATCTACCCGAAAACTAAAAGAAAAGGTTTTGCCTAGTTACACTTTGAAGAAAAACACCACAAGGACTCAATCATTCCAACAGGCAAGTGTAAAGTTGTACTTGGGCAGCACACAGTCTTGCTTAAAGGCTAAGTTAACCTTTTTTTCTAGCATTAATGTACTTCTTTTGCAAAAATAAAACAGCTTTAGATTAATTCTACACAGACTTACCTCACTCTCTTCATAGCCATTTAAAACACACTGCTCGATTGTTTCTGCTTTACTTTCTGGACAGACTTTCGGTCATGACACAGAAGGGAGTTGACCAGCTGACCTCATTAGCACACCTGCATCATCTACCCTCAGCTGGCCCACTCCTTCCTGTGTCATGACCGAATGTCTGTCCAGGAAGTAAGGAAGAAGTAATAGGGCACATGGGAGCGGCCATTCTAGTGCGCAGTCATATGTCGTCCACCCAAAACAAGAACGGCACCACTCCTCCATCATTTGATGGTGGGCGGCGGCAAGTGGTTAAACACACTGCTCGATTACTTTTGCCTTACTTCCTGGACAGACTTTAGGTCATGACACAGGAAGGAGTTGACCAGCTGAGGGTAGATGATGCAAGGTGTGTGCTAATGAGGTCAGCTGGTCAACTCCTTCCTGTGTCATGACCTAAAGTCTGTCTAGGAAGTAAGGCAGAAGTAATCAAGCAGTGTGTTTAAACAGCTATGAAGCGAGTGAGGTAAGCCGGTGTAGAATTAATGGAAAGCTGTTTTCGCAAAATAAGCACATTAATGCTATATTGGTACATAGAGGAGCTGGAATTTAGGAAAAAAAAGTGAACAAAAGGTGAACTTAGTCTTTAACAAAAGAAGGATTTGTAATTCTGTTCAGAAAGTTCTATGAACTACATGACTCTTCCACACTGCATAGTCAGGTAGGTGACGCATTTTATGGTCTTTAATGAGTAAAAAAAAAAAAAAAAAAAAAAACACACACACAGCAAAACACAGTTCAGGCATCAAGAAAAAAAAAAAACTTCCCCTTATCAAGATAAGTTTGCTTGCAGATACTGCTGGCCAGTAACTCTCCAAGTCCAGCAATTAGCGTCCCTACATATATTCACTCAGAAAGGTGCTATTTTGCGCCCATTCAAGTCTCTTATTTTAACTGAAGCCATATGATGTTTAATGTAAACCAATAAATGGACTTTGACCTTTTGGTCTGGCACTCCTTCCATTGGTGCATGTTTTTTCCAGGTAACATTTTCTAGTTCAGTGATGCAGCCCCCTATATCACTTCTCCACTTCGAGGCTTCTTACTGAACAATGAATCAGAATTATCTCTGTCCTATAAGGCAATCCACAAAGCACCAAAGTGACCTTGCTGGTTTTGCTTTGTGGCAGAGGTATGTGGATCTCTACCTTGAACCAATGCAAGTATGCATATTTCATACCCAATTGATCCTTGTGGAAGCTGCAGATCACTCTAGAACAGTGGTTCTCAACTCCGGTCCTAGGGACCCACTAACAGGCCAAGTTTGCAGGATAACTGAAATATATCACAGGTGATATCATTTGCTGCTCAGTGATTGCAGTATTCTAGTCTGCATCTCCCCAAGGTAATACTGAAAATCTGGCCTGTTGGTGGGTCCCAAGGACAGGAGTTGAGAACCACTGCTCTAGAAGTCACTACTACTACAGTAAAAGCAGCAGTATTCTGGATCCAGCTGCTGCCTTTCTGCATAGTATACACAGCAGGTCACTCGCTCAGCACTGACCCTGTTTACCGAATTCCTTGTATTTTTTTAGTGAATAAAAGGTGTTCTCTGATTGGGCAAGGTAGGGTGGAGACGTCATTGAAAACAAATACAATGCTTTCTGTAAGTGTTGACTGAGCAAGCGACCCTGTCCTTTTAATCATTTGCTTACTGGGCACTTAAACCCCCCTCCTGCCGGGACCAATTTTCAGCGCTGCCACCCTTTGAATGACAATTGCGCGGTTGTGCGGCGTTGTACCCAAACAAAATTGACGTCCTTTTTTTCCCACAAATAGAGATTTCTTTTGGTGGTATTTCATCACCTCTGTGGGTTTTATTTTTTGCGCTATAAACAAAGAGCGACAATTTTGAAAAAAGAACAATATTTTTTACTTTTTGCTATAATAAATATCCAAAAATAAAAAAAAACAAAATTTATTCATCAGTTTAGACCGATATATATTCTACAAATTTTTGGTAAAAAAAAAACCTCAATAGCGTATTTTGATTGGGTTGCGCAAAAGTTATAGCGCCTAAAAACTATGGACATTGGTTTATGGCATTTTTATTATTTTTTACTGGTAATGGCGGCGATCTGCATTTTTTATAGGGACTTTGATATTGCTGCAGATATGTCTGACATTATTGACACTTTTTTGGCACCAATGACATTTATACAGCGATCAGATCTAAAAATAGACACCGATTACTGTATAAATGTCATTGGCAGGGAAGGGGTTAACACTAAAGGGGCGATCAAGGGGTTAAATGTGTTCACTGTATGTGTTGTGTGGGGGCGGGGCTGACAAGGACATCAGTAGATCTGTCATGCACCCCTCACAGAGAGGGGGACTGCCGTGTTTACATCGGCGGTTCCCTGTCCTGGCTCTCTGTGATGGGATTCCGGGTCTCCGGGGGATATCGAGTCCGCCGACCCAATGGCACTCTAACAGAGCGAGAGCGTGCCTGGGGGAAAACTCAAAAGGGGAGCGCGCAAAAGGGGAGGACGTCTATTGATGGTCTCCCGGCTTTTCAGATCCGCGCTATAGCCATCAACCGGCTATAGCACGGATCTGAAGTGGTTAAATTAAGTGTTTATGTACGTGGAGGAAATCATGTATACCATTGGTGAAATTACTCATGTGTATAATTTTTTTTTTATTCTAATTTTGTTATAACATTATAGTCTTTATAGACAAGTTTACAACAGACAAGTTTAAAACTGACCTCGCACCAAAATCCCATGTATAATCCCATAGCATTACTCAAACACTATACTGGTTTGGCCTTCATTTAAAAATTGTGTTCTTAATTGAAAAAATGGATGATATCATAAAATTTTAAAGAATCATTACCAGCAAACCTAATACAAAATGAGGTCTTTTACTCATACAGGTAGTGATCATAGGATAACAATTCAAGAGTCAGGATGGTGCTGAATCCCTTCATCAATTTGCTTTAATATTGGGATTCTACTTGGAACCCAATTGTTGGTCTGCAATACCTACCTCGGTCTTGTTTGAATAAAAGACCCCTGCTTGCTAAAACAAAATCAAAATTTTAGTAAAGAAAAAAAAAAAAATTGTATGATAGTACTGTACCATACGTGGAGTTTACCTAGAAGTACATGGAATGGATGGGAAATAATCTATAGCGTTACCGGTAATAAATGTCAATGGTACTTGAAAGAATGTAAACCCCTCAAAAAGCACATCTTGTAGAGAGACTGGCTTTTAAAATGGAATATATATTTGTGACCTGAGGAATCATTAGCTTAGTGGTAGATGCGTTGTTTAGTGAAGTCCATGTCAGACGCAACTGTGTTTAAGGGCCTGGTGGCCACTTATTTTTTATTATCATTATTATTCAGGATTTATATAGCGCCAACTGTTTACGCTGCTCGTCACAATATAAAAGGGAAACAATAGTTACAATACAATAAAATACAAGAGGGTTAAGCGGGCCTTGCTCATAAGATCTTACAATCTAAGAGGGTGGGGCAAGTAGAACCAAAAGGTTATAACCGGGGGGGTTGCTGATGGAAGTGATAAAAGATTAGTTGGAGGCGTGATAGGCTTGAAAAGGAGAGGAGTTTTCAGAGATCGCCTAAAGGCAGTCAGGAGATAGCCGGACAGAATGAGGTAGAGAGTTCCAGAGAATAGGAAAGTCTCTGAAGAAGTCCTGGAGACCAGCATGGGAGGAGGAGACAAGGGAGCAGGATCGGAAGCCAGTGTAGGGAGTGGCGGAGAGGGGTAGCAGACACTGGGAGGTTGGTAAGGTAGACGAGACTGGTGGCAGAATTCATTATTGATTGAAGAGGGGATAGCCTATGGAGAGGTAGGCCTATAAGAAGGCAGTTGCAATAGTCAAAGCAAGAGACAACAAAGGAGTGAATGAGTAGCTTGTTGGTTTCATTAGTTAAAAAGGGGCGAATTTTAGCGATGTTAGGGAGGTGAAGTCTACCAGCTTTTGACATGTGATGTGACATCCATGCTGATAATGCAAGAGGAGACTGAAGGAGTGAGGTGAGGAGTAGACAGATTTGGGTGTCATTGGTGTAGAGATAGTATTGTAAGCCATGGGAGGTTATCAAGTGACCCAGGGAGGAGGGGTATATAGAGAGGAGAAGCGGTCCAAGAACAGAGCCTTGGGGGACCCCTACAGAAAGAGGAAAATGGAGAGGAGGAGACAGAGTTGTAGGTAACACAAAAAGAGTGCTGTGATAGGTAGGAGGAGAAACAGGATAGAGTAGAATCTTGGGAGGCCAAGGGAGGAGTTTATTGAGAAGGAGCTGGTGGTCAACAGTATCACAGGCCACAGAGAGGTCTAGAAGTAAGAGTATGGAGTAGTGGCCTTTGGTTTTAGCAGCTAGTTAATTTGTTAGTGAGTTTTAACAGGTCAGTTTCTATGGAGCCCGGCCAGCGAAAGCCAGACTGTAAGGGGTCAAGAAGGTTTGTTTTAGTGAGGTAGGAGCGAATATGCTTGTAGACTAAGCATTCTAAAAGTTTAGAGGTGAATGGGAGCAAGGAGATGGATCTCAAGTTGTTCAGGTTGGAGAGGTCCAGTATGGGAGTGATCTGTACATGTTTTAGGAGGAGAGGGGAAGGTACCATTAGAGAGGGAGAGATTGAAGATGTGAGTGAGGGAGCATAGGATAGAATAACAGGGTGACCATAGTAGTTGCGAGGGAACAGGATCCAGGGAAAAACTGGTTAGGTGGGCACTTGATAAAAGTTTTGTAACCTCTTTAGTAGTAGCCAGTTCAAAAGAGTGTTGACTGTACTGTTAGACAAGGTATGTTGAGTGGAGGAAGATAACTGTACAGTGGCGGTGTCCTTGCGTGTTGCATCAATCTTGTCTTTGAAGGGATTGGCAATCTCTTGGACAGTGAGTGAGTTAGTGGGCAGATTTATTAAAAAACAGCAGAAAACAAGACGAAATTCCAACATAAAAAGTTTCCCATGCAGGGGGTCTTCTCCAGTAAAATATACACAATGAAAAATACCGAGCCACCTATCTCTGAAGGCTCACAATTGGTCCCAATACTGCTGCACATGCCCACTCCTGGCCTCTAGGAAGGGGCTCTCCTGACACCCCAAGCTCTCTTACTCCTTCCAGACTCATGGTTTCCTCTGGTCCCCAGGACTCTCTCCCATTTGTAACAGCTATAGTCTCCCAGACTCTCTCAGCTGGCCCAACTCTCAGTCCACTGACCTGCAACCTCTCCCACATGGAGTGCCGTCTCGAGGATTTTACCTTGGTTTCTAATCAGGAGCACACCTCCCTTCTGGCTGCAGCAACTGGTCCAACTCCTACCCCACCCCCACCTCTAACCAGACCATCATTCTAAAGGGCTGTGTGCACCTGGGCACACAACCTGTTGCTTGTCCACAAAACCCAGACACTTGGTTGGAGGCCCACCTGGAAATACCAAAACCTGGAGAAAGTTGCACAAGCACTTGTCTCCACTCAAACTCTGTGTGTAGTACTGCACTCAGCAAATGTGCAAACCCTGGGTCCTTTTCCTGACCATTTCTATAGTGACAAAGCCTCACACTGTCACAATATATATTAAAGAAGACCTTCACTCTCCTAAACAGCTTAAACCCCTGCATACACCCCCCTGTATACTAAAAAACACATTTTTTTCTGTTTATTTATTTTTTATTCTGTACCCACCCTGCTTAGGTGAGAAGGACATGTCCCTGCTCCCTCTCCTCAGTGTCCAGCTCCAGCAAGGGCTCACAACAGCCCGTGGGCAGACCTGGTGTGCATCAATTAGAGTTAGCTGCAAGAACCCGAAGAGCCAGCCAGCTTCTGATGACTGAGAAGGATTAGATGGGTTGAGGATTGTTGTAGTGGAGATGATGGTGTTAGCGCTTCAATCATCTCGACACCGTGGTTGATATGCTATCACGATGATTGAAGCACATGATTTCTAGAATTACATTGTAATATATAATGAAATGGTTCAACTCACCATAATGCACAATCAGTGGGAGCCCTCAGCTTGTTTTCCTACCACTGTAGCCTGCCACCAGATGTAGCCTACCACCACAGTCACCAGATGCAGCCTATCACTACAGCGACCAGATGCAGCATGCCACAAGCATGCCACCACAGCCACCAGAATCAACCTGCCACCACAGCCACTAGAATCAGCCTGCATCCAGATGCAGCATGCCACTACTAGCCTGTCACCAGATGCAGCCTGCCACCACTAGCCTGTCACCAGATGCAGCCTGCCACCACAGTCACCAGCTGCAACCTGCCACTGTGTGAGGGTTTTGTGCTTAGTAAAGTCCCTTGCAGCCTCTCCCCTATGGCCTCCCTAGGAATCTGGCATTCAGGTTCAGGAGAGGGAAAACTGGCACATATGCACTACACAACAGGGTCCCGCTCCCATAAGAATTCAGAATGTATCGAGGCAACCCCACAGTGATGTGGCGGGGATGTAATCTTTTTTGCTCTTCTGCCACTCACCTCCTTGCGGTCTGTCCACAGCCCAGCTTTTAATAGGGCACCGGGGGTTGGGGGCCCCTGTTGTGACAGGTATGTACAGGTAGTATTTATTGCTATTAGATTTAAGCTTAAAATAGACGTTCAGGATTTAAAAAACAAAAAACAAACAAAATAAAAAAAATAAAAACACAAACACATTTATACTCACCTAGGCTAGATCCATGCTGCATCTGTCCCTCACTGGCTCTGCAGTGACAACTTAGCGATCAGACAGCACTGATCTCGCAGTGCTCCCCCTCCACTCTGAGCAGAGAGCCGACATGGTCAGTCAATGGCTCTCTGCTCTCCTCTCCAGCGCTCACTGGGCGCTAGGTAAGGCTCTTGGCAAACTTCTGAAGGGCTGAGCCAGGTGGTAGTTCAGGCTTCTTTGGATCTTTCCTCAGCCTGGAGCAGTAGAGTGACGCCCACTATCGGCTGAAAATGGGTCACAGGAATGCATAACGAACTGCACTCCTGTGATCCATAGGAGAAGTATAGCCAAAAAAGCTTTGGCCATACTTCTATTTTAAGCCAGTGGGAAGTCAAACCACTGTGGAGTCATCTTCCACCACAACAATGCCCCTGCCCATTCCTTTAACCAATCAAGGGCAACATTGCAAGAATTTCAGTGGAAAGTTACCAGAAGTGACGTGAGAGGCAGGCGTGGCCCGTTACCAGAAGTGACATGAGAGGCGGCCCAAGGCCGTGTTCTGTTTGTCTTTATGCCGTTTTAAAGATTGTTTGATGTAAGCGCAACCTTTTATTTAATAAACCACTAGTCTTAATATTACTACACTATGAGAGGTCCCTCTCTTTAAATCCCCTTCCTCTATACATCCTGCAGAGCTACCGAAGTAGTTGACGAAGCAGAACGATTCGGGCCAATCACTCACTGGAAAGAGGACCAGGATCACATCCCACCACAAATTGCTGAATTAAGGGAATATTACTCTCCATAACACGTTTATGATGCATCCTTGAGGTGAGCGCATATTATGCACTTAGGTGAAGACAACATATATTGTTTAAGAACACATACACGGATTATCCCACCCACCATTAGCACTTTAATGTTCATTTATGAACTTTTGATATAGCACCTTGAGCGATCTACTCTAGACTTGTGATTATTGAATATGCACATCGGGGCACTTTATTGGAAAGATTTTATTCTATTATTTCGGTATATGTAATGGTTCAATCAATTGCATAATATTTGGCACGTATGGTATTCAAAGTTTCATTATGTATTGAGACAGTGAACAGTATCATTATCTCTAATCCATCTAGAAATTAGATATCAGCTTACAGTGCCGATTTAGCACCTTCTGACTTTTTCTTATTTCCCGACTTGAAAAACTTTTAGAAAGGCACGCATTTTGACACCATCAATGATGTTAAAAAAGGCTGCTTTGACGTGGTTAAATTCTCAGGACCCTCAGTTTTTCCGGGATGGTAGAAGTGGCTAGTATCATTGCTTACAGAAGTGTCTTCAAGTGGATGGAGCTTATGTAGAAAAACAAAAGGGTTATTCCTACAATTGTGTGTGCTTTTGATTCAAATTTTCCATGAATATTGTGAATATCCCACATATAGATAGTACTGTACATACACACTGGACCGTGATGTCAAACATACTGTACTTTGGCCTCCAAGGCAATGTCATTGCAACACTTGGTAACTCATGTTAAGTGTGTTGGGGTGATATTTATTTTCTCCATGCAACACAATGGGGTTGATTTACTAAAACTGGAGAGTGCTAAATTTGCTGCAGTTCCAGTTTTTTTTGTTAATGCTTTATTGAACAAGTTGAAGTTAGAAGTCAATTGGCGACAATGCACAGCTGCACAAGATTTAGCACTCTCCAGTTTTATTAAACCACCCCATTGTATGAAGTCTTGAACATTGCGAAATTTGCAGCCTGTGCCATTTTGAGTGTTCCGGTGAGTTGCAACTTGTTTATTTTGATTAGGCTGCTTGCACAGTGTGCTGCGACGTGCCTTAACACCTAAAAACCTGTGCGTTGCAGCATAAAGTAGGGTGAATGGTCCCATATTATAACTCTGAAAAGATTTAAAAAATGAAATTATTGGTAGGAAAGAATTCAGCTATCAAAGGAATAATATTATATATATATATATATATATATATATATATATATATATTAGTAATCGCTATCTCTCTCTCTCTCTCTATATATATATATATATATATCTTTCTTTCTATCTCAGTGGCGGACGCTCCATAGCTACATGCAGGGCACCGGATGCATGGATTTCAAAGGTTTTATTTTCTTTTTTGAAGCACTTGATTAGAGCATGAAGCTCTAATTGGCTTCAAAAAAGGGTGGGCTTGGGGCGCAGTGGGCTCACCCAATTGTGTGACATTAGCAAATATTCGCTAATGTCTTACTGCTTCTCCTCCCAGCCAATCAGGAAGCGACCCGATTGGCCAGGGAGTCTAAGGGTAAGGGCATGTATGGCCGCCTTCCCTTTTGACCCGTCCGGGCGCAAGGGGGTGCCAGTGCGAATGAGGGGACCAGGGGCAGCTTACAGGAGTCTGCACCACCTCCGATCATGGCCCACTGTCCGATCGCTGCCTTCCCACATCCGTCTCCGGAGTGGGGGGGGGCGGTTGTGCGAGCGAGGGGGAGCAGGTTTGTTTGCTGCCCCCCCAAAATATTGAGCACCAGCCGCCACTGATTTATATCTTAAAACATCTTACTTGTGACTGCCACGCTTTAGAGTAAATCCCTAGATAGTAACATGTCAATCAAATGTAATTATATAAGGTCAACTTTTTCATCAAATTTTAGTAATACTAGGGAATCAACATCAAAATTCCAAAATGGCGGATTAGAATTTTGTAAGCTTATGTAATGTAACAAAGTACAGTAACCAAGAACAACCAATCAGAAGTCATCTTGATCACTAATTATTAATGAATCAATAATGAATCCTAAAAACCATTAATGAATTGAAATCTGATAGGGTGTTATGCGTTATGTCAATTTCTTTTATCTCCTGCCTTTAATATCCACGTTGCCTTGTCAAGACGATTTGCCATGCAACAATCAAGTAAACATACTAAAAACAATAGTACTAATGTGTCAATATATTGAATACATATGTGTCTAGTTACCGTTATTAAAAAAAACAAAAAACTAAAAACTAAAATGAGGACTGCACAAGCTATATTATCTAATCCAGCACTGAAGAGGTTAATTTAAAAACCCAGGCAGTTCTAATGGTTTAAATAGATATCTTTATTTTCTGTTTATAGCCAGATGGGGTGCTGCTACTCCTGAAGCTTGCTGTCTCCAGTATTATCTGTATGCATTCCATTTGAATCCAATTTCCTTTTATTACCTCTGCCCAGGTCAGGGATGAATGGCTGTCAGATTCGCAGTGGAATAAAAAGAAAGAGGAAAAAAAAAAAAAAAACCTCTCTTCCTGAGGCAGCTAGTTTCAATTCAAACAGACACATGGCTAATCTGCATATGTGAAGGTCACGGCAATCCAGTGGAAGAGGTTAAGACTGGAATAGCTGCCGTTAAAAATAAATATATACAAAAACTGATACGTAAGAAAGCTTTTTTTTTTGGCTCTGGGGCTGACAAGAGGAAATTTACGTGCATATATTCCAATAGGATGTTCATAAATATACATAAACTATGCATCCACATATCAGTGTCAGAATCCCTTTTGGCAGTTACTCAAAAAAAAAAAAAAAAACCCAGACACATTTGATTCTGTAACTGAAAAAACTCTATGTAATTTTCATTTGGGTGGCAGCATGTCAGCGACTGAAGTGTGATCAGACTATCTAGCGATTTGATCTGGCACACATATTCATTAGGATTTAAGATTCAAATTTATCTTAGACATTTTTGCAACATATTTAAATGTACAATGTTTAACATTAACAGTATAGTACAAAAATATATACATTTATTGTCTGGAAAAAAAAAAAATATAGCAATTCTATACACATAAGTTGGACGTGGTTGTGCCCTGGTTTACCCATGACCTAAATGAGGGGCCAAATTTATAAAAAAATAAATAAATAAAAAAAAGTGAATGTGACATTCACACATGGTTAATCATTCCCTGTGCAAGATTCACCTGCAGTAAATACCATTTACTGCTTTGTAAATATGTCCCAAAATTCCCAAGGAACACTGGTTATCCGACTACTGTTTCATTTGTAAATGTATGTTACGATGACCTGGTCAGAACTCCCACATATTTTATATATAATTTTTTATTTTATTATTATTTTTTTAATTTTCTTCATTCTTTTGGCGTGTCATCTTTTTCTATTTACGTTTCTTCTCCCACTTTCTATGTCTTTGCCTATGAATCTAACTCGTGTGTGTGTGTGTGTGTGTGTGTGTGTGTGTGTGTGTGTGTGTGTATATATATA
>BLSH010190650.1:1920396-1932286 GCA_018402905.1 Glandirana rugosa
GTGATGAAATACCACCAAAAGAAAGCTCTATTTGTGTGAAAAAAATGATAAAAATTTCATATGGGTACAGAGTCGCATGACCACGCAATTGTCATTCAAACTGCAACAGCGCTGAAAGCTGAAAATTGGTCCAGGAAGGAAGCGGGTTTAAGTGCCCAGTATTGAAGTGGTTAACTAGAGGGCCAGTAAGCCAGTCGCCGTGTCCTTAACAACCAATGTATTATCAGCTGTCAGTGGGTTTCCCTGCTGACAGCTAAATGTAAACAGAAGAATTCCAGGGCCTGGAAGCCATCTGGACTTTGCATCATTAATTGCCACCTTTTCAAAAATGCTTTCCAGGGGTCTGGCTCAGGCGGCTTCCCAAATAACCTCAGTCATTCAAGCTGATTTACAGAACCTAGGTTCCAGGTTTGAGGCCACGGAACACAAGGTGGAACAAACGATCTCCAGGACTAATCAGAACACGGCACGTATACAAGATCTGCAAGATCGATTGGATGCGGCTAACGCCAAAATTGACGACCTGGAAAACCGCTCTAGGCATTACAATTTCCGAATCAGGGGACTCCCCGAAATGGTAAAGGATTTTTACACAGCTGTACAAACTTTTATCAAAGACTCAATCCCGGATATCCCAGAACATCGACTGGAATTGGACAGGGACCACAGAGCCCTCCAACCGCCTCGATCTGACAGTCTCCCCAGGGACATAATAGTGAAGCCACATTTTTACAGAGAGAAGGAAAGCATTATGCAACTGGCTAAAGACACAAATTAGCTGTCTATTCAAGGCCATCCGATACAAATATTCGCGGATATTTCTCCTTTTACCATCCACCGGAGGAGAGCTTTGAAACCACTGCTGCAAGTGTTCTCCCAAAAATCAGTAAAATACTGGTGGTCTTTCCCATTCCACCTCTCATTTTCCTTCCAGAAAAAAACGTATGTTTTTTTTACACTTCATGAAGGAGAGAAATTGATGGTACATCTGGGGCTCATCACCCTGGACCCATCAACGTCCCAGGGCCACAAGAATGCCAGCTCTGCTAGGTGTCCATCACCTCAGAGCCCAATAAACCATGTTTGGAGGAAACAGCAACCTAAGCAATCAAAGGGATCTCATCCACCCTGATTGAGCTTGATCTCCAATCTGGATAACCTTTCTCAGTATGTGGACGTTTACTCCACATATATTTCCCTTAGCTAGGGGACTCTGTATCTCATTTCGCCTACAAGAAGATTTCTCCATTTTTATGAAGGAACTGTTTTGTTGTGTTTCCCTGTTTGCCAACGGACTTTATTACCCTGGAGTTCCTACTACCGACTGCTCCAACGACAGACTGGCACATACTCCTATACAGTACTTGGCCTGGTTCGCTCTTTATTGAAATAAAAAAATTCTTGTTTCAGGTCCAAGAACGAAGAAATCAGACTCTAGTTTAAAGTTGCTCAATTGGTTTAATCCTCTTGGATTCAGAGTCAGGGGAGGTTCAACTGCTGGGGTGGCACCCAGCTTTCGACCAGCCCCCTTCCTGGGGATCTCCAGGTGTGAGGGGAAGGGGGAGATTGTTATATCTTAATTACTGGTTTAATATGATGTATATATATTGTTCCCGCCGCCTTATTCCGCTTCTAAAGGTGGGAGGGGAGACCGGGATAGAGGTAGTGTGCCTCCCTCATCCCCTCTGCGTTTCACTTTGTAACACATAGAGGCTGAAGACAATTCGCCTTCCAGGTGGATTTCTGTTGCTACTTCCTGACAAGCGGGATGTCACGGGACTCTAAGTCCCAACTCATGACTCTGAATCCCATGTTTTCCTTTTTCTCTTCTCTTTCCTTACTCTTGTGCTTATCTCTGGTATCAAGGAGACACCAGAAGCAAATGGCCACTAGGCCCTGCACTAATCTCACCAGACCTACAGACTCCTCCATGGGACCATATCGGGCTGAAGGTAGGAATCCCGTCAGTGAAGCATTATTTTGACCCCTCATTCGATGGCACCAAATAAGAAAAAAAATCTCACCAAATCTTAAAGTGGTTTCCCACAATGTACAGGGACTAAACTCCCCACTGAAACACAGAAAATACTTTCAGGCAGCACACTTGATTCAGGCAGAAGTTATTCTATTACAAGAAACCCACTTTCCCAAAACATACAGCCCTTCTTTCATACATTCTAAATACCCACAATTTTTCCTGGCAAACGCAGAGGACAAAACTAGGTGGTTGGGATCTTTTTTGCCAAACACATCACTTTCTCACCCACAGAGGTGATCCGAGACCCTGGGGGAAGATACATCCTCCTCTCAGGAACATTGGAGGGAATTATGTACACATTCATAGCATACTATACACTGAACAAGGGGCAGTCAGCATTCTTCAACACCTTGTTGAAAACCCTCTCCCCACATCTCCAGGGGACAGTCATCCTAGGAGGGAACGCAAATGTCACACTAGACCAGATGTTGGACAAATCTGGAAAAGGACAACTTTAACCAAAGATATTAAAGAGAAGTTTACTCTCAATGACAAGGGGGTAGTCTCTCCTGAAACAATTTGGTTGGCACATAAGGCAGTGATTAGGGGTAGGATAATCCAAATCTCCACTAAACTCAAGCGGGAAAGACAGGCAGACATAATTAAGTTAGAAAAGGAATTTCTTGACATCTCCAAAGCTCACAAACAAAATCCCATGAGTAAATCACATTCACTTTTAGAATAAAGTAGACTGGCCTTAAATTTAGCCCTAACGACTCAAGCAGAAAAACATCTACGCTGGGCCAATGCTAGATTCTATCTTTATAAGGACAAGATAGGGCCCAGGCTAGCAGCAAAACTCACACCCAAACCTAGAATTTTTTAATTCCCGAAGATTCGGGATTCCAAAGGTAATCTCACACAAAATCCTAATCGGATTATGACCGGTTTTCGGGACTTCTATGCTAACCTATATAAAGCAGGGGTCCTACCCAAAACCGACACACTAATTTTCTAGATGAAATCCCCATCCCTAAACTACAACAGGAACACAAAATGCCTTTGGAGAAACTTATTAAGGAGGAGGAAGTCATCAAGGTTTTAAGAACCTCAAGAGGGGTTCGGCTCCGGCTCCAGATGGGTTTTCATTCACTTACTAACCTTCGCCCCTCTCTCTATACTTAACACGTTTTTTCAATGCCCTGCGAAACCACTCGACCTTAAATAATGACTCCAACCTCGCATATGTGTCTGTCATCCCGAAACCAGGAAAAGATAGCTCAGATATAGACCTATATCTTTGATCAATAACGATCTCAAAATCTTGACCAAAATTCTTGCCAATAGACTCTCCATGTTTATAAATCAGTATATCCATAAAGATCAAGTGAGATTTATCCCGGGAACACAGAGATCCGATCAAATACGCTGTGTTATTGACATGATATCCCTTCTTCAGACACAATTGGATGGAGGCCCTAAACAGGAAGGTTTCCTATTCTCGGTGGACTTACACAAAGCCTTTGACACGGAGAAGTGGCCATACTTTTTCGAGGTCCTCAGGAGATTGGGATTCGGCCCTCACTTCCTACAGATCTTGAGGACTCTATACTCCAAACCGAGCACCAAAGTTAAACTCCAGGGTCACTACTCTCCTCCTTTCCCAATACACAGAGGCACTAGACAAGGATGTCCCTTATTCCCAATCATATTCGCAATTCCAATCGAAACATTAGCAATAGCAATCAGGAATAACCTGAATATACACGCGGTAACATGTGGCCCCCGTATGCACAAGAGCGCGTTATTTGCAGATGACCTGTTATTATTTATATCCACCCCTCTTATATCCACTCCAAATATTCACAAACTTCTACAGGATTTTGGCTAAATTTCGGGGCTTAGAGTAAACAGGAATAAATCGGTGGCTCTAAACATCAATACTCCAGCGTCCTTGGTAGAACAACTTAAAACTCACTTTGCTTTTACCTGGAGCTCTGACTCTATTCCCTACTTAGGAGTAAATTTAACAGCTAGAATCGATCAACTATACGAGGAGAACTACCCTCCCATGTACAGAAAGTTGAATACTGAATTAACCAACTGGGGTAGAGGGGAATTTCTTGGGTGGGGAGGGTAAATTCTATAAAAATTACCCTTTTATCCAGGCTCTTATATCTATTCCGGTCTCTCCCTATCCCAATTGTTAGACGTCATCTATGTAAACTCCAATCCCAGATCATTAAATTTATCTGGAATAACAAAGGCTATTGGTGCCCTAAAAGCATATTATTCAGAAGACACTCTCAAGGCGGGTTGGGACTACCTGACCTTTGGAAGTATTATCTAGCAGCCCAGCTAACACAATTCTCCATCATATACTCCCAGGGAGGCAAGCGGGACTGGGTCGAGATGGAAAGTCAAGCAGTCCCTAGACACACCATAGATTATTTAGTATGGATTCCCTTCAAAAACAGACCATCCATTATGGCTCCCACTCTGTCTCACTCTGTTACTCAGTGATCTCATTCACAAATCCCCCAACCTAATCTCTGAACTGCATCCACTATCACACATCTTCCACAACCCCAAATTTCTGCCTGGTCAAAACATTAGATCGTTTCAGTGGTAGACAGATAAAGGCCTCTATAGGTTTGGACACTTTCTCTCTTCATGTGGCCCTCTCACAGCATCCCATTGCATAAGCAAACTCAATATGCCACAATGGGAAAGATTTAGACTTCACCAAATTAGACACTTTATTTTTTCCTTAGGGGTCTCAGATTCCAACCCTCCAAAGATCACTAAATATGAAAAACGGTGCCCGGGTTACATGGACCTGAGGGGAGGAATCTCTCTGATATATGCGGAGACACCTGATAAACATTCTTATGCCCTGAGTTGGGAACAAGACATCAATATCAAGTGGGATGCAGATAAGACTATCCTATTCAGAGATCCTTTAAAGGCATAATGAATATCTCTCTTATAGAATCAAGCATGAAAATTATCACACGGTGGTATCATGTCCCACTACGTTAGGTGAAGATTTTCCCTGGCACATCCCATCTTTGTTTCAGGGGTTGTAGACTGTTGGGCTCATTCCTCCATAGTTGGTGGGAATGCCCTCGCATCCAGGGCTTTGGGGACAGAATTTTCAATATGATGCGTAAGGTGACAGGCCTCGTCATCCCCAAAACACCAGAGATAGCCCTTCTGAACAACAGACCTAGCGGGTGCCTTAAATCTACTAGTACACTTATCCACTTTCTCCTCCTCGGGGCCAAAATCACAATAGCCCATGCCTGGAAAAAACCAAGCGTGTCTATTAACCACTTTCCGACCGCCTGCCATGTTTTCACGGCTGCAGTCGGGTTGCTGAGCGCGAATCGCCGTAAAAAGACGGCGATCTGTGAACAGCCACTAAGGGGCGCGCGCGCGTGCCCGCCGCACTCCTGCGGACCCGATGTCCGCCGACGAGCCGCAATGAGCGGCCACAGGGAAAGAACGGGGAACCGCCGATGTAAACACGGCGGTTCCCAATTCTGTTAGTGCAGGCATGGGACATCTACTGATCCCTGTCACTGGGATCAGTTAGATCTCTCATGCCCATGTTAGCCCAACCCCCCCACAGTAAGAACACACCCGGGGAACACAGTTATCCCCTAGCTCTCCCCCCCCCCAGGTTAACCCCTTCATTGCCAATGACATTTATACAGTAATCATTGGACATTTACATTTCTGATCGCTGAATGAATGCCATTGGTCCCAAAAAAGTGTCAAAAATGTCCGACATGTCCGCTGCAATATCGCAGTACCACTAAAAATCGCAGATCGCCGCCATTACTAGTAAAAAATAAAAAAATAAATAAAAACCCCAGATATGAATTCTCATCATCCGTAAACGCGGCCACTTTTGTGCAAACCAATCAATAAACACCAATTGTGATTTTTATTATCACAAATATGAGGAAGAATATAAATCGGCCAAAACCGGTGAAAAAAAATGTTTTTTTATATATTTTTTTTGGATTTGTATTTTAGCAAAAAGTAAGAAATTTGGTTTTTTTTGCAAAATGGTCGCTCTTTTGTTTATAGCGGTGATCAGAAATGACGCAGAGGTGATCAAATACCACCAAAAGAAAGCTCTATTTGTGGGAAAAAAAGGACGCAAATTCAGTTTGGGTACAACGTCACACGACCGCGCAATTGTCAGTTAAAGCGATGCAGTGCCGAATCGCAAAAAGTGCTCTGGTCCTAAACTGGGAAATTCTTCCGGAGGTGAAGTGGTTAACAGAAGCATCAGAATACACACAAAGTATTTGCATCTGAACCTCTGTAGATGGCATGGGGGCATATAGGCGTAGAATTTTGAGGTTAGATAGAGCTGTTAGTGAGTTCTTCCACTCTACCCATAGGTTCTTCCTGTCAGTGGGGTGAGGGTTGTCCCAGTTTAATGACTCATAGGTTAAGTCTCTAAGTAGTGCTTTACCCCGGATGATAACAGGTGCTGAAAAGCCTAAAGGATCATACAGGCTGTTTATGGTAGACAGGACACCTCTACGGGTAAAGAGCTTTTCCTCTGCATTTACTTGGAAGGTAGAAGCGTCAGAATTTAAATCCCAAAGCAAACCAAGGCTGCGTTGTATAGGAAGCGAGTCTGTGCCCAAATCTAAGTCTTTTAACTCGCTAGAATGATCTTGGGCAGGAAAGGCTTCTATAATTTCCTGGAAGAGCCTATCCTTAATGGACATTGCTACCTGATTGTCCTCCTTTGCTCTTTTAAACACTGTGCATCCTAAGTCTTGGTCACTGTCATAGGTATTGCTGTCACAGAGGGAATTTATGAAAGGAAGACCTACAGGGTACAACTGCTGCACCTGGTGTCGGAATCTCAGATCTGTTGTCTGGGATCTGATTGCACTCTATTATGGTCGGTAAGGGTAGACATGTCTTACCATCCATAGATTCTATTTGTAGGCCGTCAGCCCTTCTCCCCGCCATTTCCACTGTACCTGCACAGGTCCTAAGGGAGTAAGGACTGCTGGGGCCCTTAATGTTTAGAATGTCAAAAAACACAGATATAGCTGGTGACTTATTACTCTGATCATCCAAAATGGCATAGAGCTTTACTGATTTGTCTCTGCACCCTTTTGGGTAAACTCTTACTAGACAGATTTTGGAACTAGATCTGCCACCTGTAATTCTTTTGCAGACTTCAGTGCACTGTGAAGTGATTGCCATTGCGTCTGTACTAGAGTCCTTGGCCTCCCCGCCATGCTCATTGTCACTATGGGCAGGCAGGAAAGGTTCTTGGAGTTGGTCCTGGATGCAGAGCTGTGTTGTGATCTGTGCTGCCACACTCTGTACACTTAACAGTGACCTTTCAGTCCTTGGCGAAGTGTGTTGATGAAGAGCAGCACTTGTAACAAATGTTGTCCTCTTTGAGGAAGGCCTTGCGATCTCACATTCTTTGCTACGAAGGTTCTGCATTTCAGAAGGGGATGTGGCACCTTATGCAGAGGGCAGAACTTAGCAGGGTCACTGTCTTGATCCTCTGGCTGAGACTGCAGATCTGTGGGAAGAAATGTTAGTTTTGTGCACTGCTACTGGAGCCCCATGTTGCTTAGGGTCAGTAGGAGCGACATAAGACACTGGAAAAGTGAAGCTCTGATCATCTTTTGTTCCTGCTTGTATGTCTACAAAGTCCACAAACTCTCTAAAGGGTGGGGAAGGTACATTGTATTTTTGTTTGTAGTTGCAGCCATGACTGATCAATCTTTCATGCAACTCATAAGGAAGTTTTTGTGCTAAGGAACTAATACCTCTAGCTGAGTCAAGAAAAGAAAGGCCAGGTAGGTCTCCTTCTGCACAAGTCTCTGGTAACCCCTGCTAGGTATTTTTGGGAAGTCCTCAATCCTTTTAAATAGAGTACTCTCTATAGCCTCAGGTGAGCCATAACATCTGTCCAGTCTGCTGCAGATGTTTGTAAGGCCTATTTCAGGGTGGTTTATATTAATGTCTCAGATTATCTTGGCATGCTCAACAGAATCATTGCCAAGCCACTTTACAAGGAGATCTGCTGCTGGTGTATAGTGGTGTGGTGTATAGGCATACCTGGTAGAAGTCTTTAGGCGGGCTGGAGTCATACTTGTATAAGGTTGGCGGCTTGCAGCAGCTTGTTTCATACCGCTGTAGATACTAAAATGGTGGCTGATTCACTTCCTCTAGAGAATTCTTCCAGAATGCACGGGTTCCTATCAACTTTATTAACACATTCTAAAGAATACAATATCACTATGCAAAAGGCACCTACAGGTAAGCCTATAATAAGGCTTACCTGTAGGTGCCTTGCATATCTCCTATGGTTCAGGAGATATGCAGTGCATGTGCTGTGCCGAAGTCATGTCGGCACATGCGCAGTGAAGAAACGGCCTTTGTGCCGTTACTCCATTGCAATCATGCCGTGACTGGTGGCTCCCGTCACGCGACTTCTGCCAGTCACAGCGCCGGAGTCGTGGCCCCGGAAGGGAGAGAGGCTGAAGATGGACTCGGCCAGCACAGGGGACAGCGCTGGACATCGCAGGCTTCGTTTGCAGGTAAGTGGCACATAATGGGCTACTATGCCATGCATAGTAGCCCATTATGCTTCTACATTACAGGGGTATATTGAGGAAGTAAAACCAATCTGGGTTTACTTCCTCTTTAAACCATTTGGATGGTAAAAGTGACAGGAGAGCCCAACACCAGCTTCAGTGTGCAAAGAAGCACTCGGCACCACTGTGATCAATCCAAGAAGCTTACCAGACAGTGTGGACCCTCTAACTAAAGAAAGGTCACAAATGCTGTAATGATGGAAGCTCCAAAACTCCTGATCATTCCCATACAGGAAGGGATGGTAACTCCAATGATCAAATGCTTCATCAGTCAATCAGGGAAAAAGCATCCACACATTAGTATCCAACACATTCTCATGGAAGTATAAAGAAAAAAACTTCCATAGTGTAATACATTTAAAGTGGTTGTCAAGGGAAAAAAACACCTGTAAGACAAAGGCATAATGAGCTAGTATGCATTGCACACTAGCTCATTATGAAATACCTTAGATCGACGTTGTTGCAGCGGTCCCCGAGCACCGCTGTGACCGGCGTCATGTTGACTGTGTCTTCTTCCGGGATCGTGGGCTTCGGCCAATCACAGCACGGACTCCAGCTCTGCGATTGGCCGGAGCCGCGCTGCTGTCACTCCGGCGCATGCGCACGGGAGGCGTTGTTTACGGCACGCTTAGTGAAGAAACGGCCCAGTCGTGCTGTTTCTTCACTGCGCATGTGCTGATGATGTCAGTTCATGCATCTACACTGTATATCTCCTAAACCAGGGATATGCAATTAGCGGACCTCCAGATGTTGCCGAACTACAAGTCCCATGAGACATAGCAAGACTCTGACAGCCACAAGCATGACACCCAGAGGCAGAGGCATGATGGGACTTGTAGTTTTGCAACAGCTGGAGGTCCGCTAATTGCATATCCCTGTCCTAAACCATGCAGGTTTAGGAGATATGCAGGGTACCTACAGGTAAGCCTTATTATAGGCTTACCTATAGGTTAAAGTGGTTGTCAAGAGTTGACAACTACTTTAAAAACAGGTAGTCACCCCCAAAACAATTAAAAGTCACCAGCTACAAATACTGTAGCTGCTGACTTTTAATATAAGGACACCTATCTGTCCAGGGATTCAGCGCTGTCCTCACCCAAGCTGATTGTTCAATGTCTCACCTTGCCTATGACAACAATACAGCGGAACAAAGGGTACCTTTGCTTTTCTTTAATGCCAACGGGAAGGCTCTTCAAGAAGGAAGAGACAAGCAAAGTCTCTTCTGCAAAAAAATACACTTACCTGCCTTTTCAAAATCATCTGCAGAATTTAAACAGAGGTGCGTGTATGCAGCTCTGTTTGAATTTCCAGTGCCAGTGTCAGGATGAATGACTTATCCCGCCCAGGCCAACCAAGACGGCTGAGGATCAGCACCCAGAAGTAACCTGGAAGTAGATGCTGGTGCTGGCAAAGGACCTTGTGGGCACCAGACCGTTGGAATTAAGATAGGTATTTCTGCATTTAAGTCCACTTTAAACAGTAACAATAATTTTAATATAAATTGCCTTGTACCCCTCTAACCAGGGTCAGGCCAAGGTGTAGGCAGAAGAGGTGACCACCTTGGGCACTTAAACAAGAGGTGGAACAAGATGGTTATAACCTGCAACCTTTGTAGCTGAAGTAGTTCACAGCTCATGGGAAGGGGGGTGCATTTTGCTTTGGGTGCTAAAGGACCCTGTTTTTCCACTGTCTCTTACAATCCAAAGTATAACCCAGATATAATATGCAGATGATGCTCTACCCCTCACCTTGCATTGTTTCTCTTCATCCATGGCAGCCTGTGATGAAGACGCGCAGTGCCACATGCAGCTATAGAGAATAACCACCATCCAAGGACCATAGCTAAAGCCAGAGAACAGAAAACCATGGAATTCTATTGCCATGCCTGGTGCCTGCATCACTTTATTACAGGCTGCCTCAGACAAAGCTAGCCAAGCAACATCCAAAAAAGTGGCAGTGCACCTAAGGGCTGAGTTAAAACTTGGAAGCTTGATACCAGGGGTCAGGGGATGCCAGATAACTAGTTTATATTAAAAGTACACTATGAAAGTGTGTGTAAACTATGTGTCCCTTATAACAATGAATAAAGCATATCTGTTTGTCTTTCTACTGCACTACCCTATGGGCATTAAAACATTTACCCAATTATGGACGGGACAGTAAACAGAACCAGAATCTTTGTTAATTGGAAGAGTGTGTTTGACAGTAAAGTTGGCATTGTTTCCCCCCAGATAGGGCCTCTATGAACAGAGAGGATTTTTTTCCAGGGAAATTAACCAGTAATCTTTTTACTCAAAGCAATTGGAAGCAGAGGAACTACTGCAACCAGCTTATAACATTAACCATAAGTATATAGATGCACACCATTATAGAAATATTACAAGCGTAATATAAGGTAAGAATAATGGTACATACATTCAGTGTGCAAACAGGTAGCACAAGGGCCCAACAAGAGTCCTGGTGGAATTGTGCACATATATTCAGGCATATATGGTTATTAACCACTTGCCGACTGTGTAACGTAGTTACACGGCCGCAAGTGGTACTCATTGTTTTGGGAGGACGTGTTATAACGTCCTCCAAGAATCGCGCTCCCGGTGCATCACGGATCACGGTAAATGGCCGCATGGAGCGGCCGTTTACCACGTGATCGCTCCATCAAACGACGGAGCATCACATGTAAACAAGCCGGCGGAAGTACCGGCTTGTCTCTCCCCTCTCCGCACCAAGCGGTGCAGTGTGACAGGAGAGGGGGGAGGGAGGAGATGCAGCGGTGCTGTGGGCAGGATCTGAAGTGCCCACAGCACCGCTATGTGCCAGGCAGGGACCCCTCATCACCCATGCACCCTCATCCATGCCCACCCATCCGTCACCCATACACCCATGCCAACCCATCTGTCACCCATACATCCATGCCCACCCATCCGTGCCCACCCATGCATCCGTGCTCACCCATCCGTCACCCATGCATCCGTGCTCACCCATCCGTGTCCACCCATCCGTCACCCATGCTCACCCATCCGTGTCCACCCATCAATCACCCATGCTCACCCATCCGTCACCCATACATCCGTGCTCACCCATCTGTCACCCATGCATCTGTGCTCACCCATCCGTCACCCATGCATCCGTGCTCACCCATCCGTGACTCGTACCTACCCACCCGTACCCACTGCCTACCCACTCGTGCTTACGTACCCACTGCCTACTCACTCGTTCCTACCCACTCGTGCCTACGTACCCACTGCCTACCCAC
>BLSH010190650.1:1968607-1991053 GCA_018402905.1 Glandirana rugosa
AACCGTGGGGAAGTACACAAATGTTCAAGAGCTTGAGCATATTGCAAAGGAAGTGTGGGAGAAAATGCCACCCGAGAAGTGCAAGAAGCTTATCGATGGATATAAGAAACGTTTGGAGGCTGTCATCGCTGCCAAAGGGTGTGCAACCAAATATTAAGGAGGGGTGCCAATATTAGTGCACATGCTGGTTTTCTGTTTTTTCTTTATAATTACAATATCTATGTTGAAATAACAATTGTCTTTGTTAAATTACTTTGGACCTCCAATTAAAAGATCCTGCTGATATAAATTTGGTACATTTCCATTTATTTCTGAAGACATTCACTCAGTTATGCAAAACATGAAGGGGTGCCAATAATGGTGAGCAGGACTGTATATATATATATATATATATATATATATATATATATATACAATATCTCACAAAAGTGAGTACACCCCTCACATACTCACTACTTTACATTGTAGCAAAGTGTAATTTCTTCAGTGTTGTCACATGAAAAGATCTAATAAAATATTTACAAAAATGTGAAGGGTGTACTCACTTATGTGAAATACGGTAGATCTTCAAAGTTCCTGTGCAGAACAAAATGACACTGTGCAATATACAAATATAAATCCGAAGGTTCAGAATGCCTGTGCAAAAGAAATAACACTGTGCAATATGCAAATACAAAAAGATAAAGTGCCTGTGCAATAATATATATACAGTATAATTAATAATGATTGCACTGTGTGAGTCCAGAGGAAATAAGTGTCTGTGCTAGACAAATTAACCAAATCCATTATGTAATATGCAAGTCCAAAGAGAAAAATGACATAGAGAAAATGTCTTGTGCTTTTTTTTCTTAACCACTTGCCGACCGCCGATCGGCACCTGACGGCGGCAAGGTGGTTCAATAACGCGGATCGCCGTCATATGACGGCGGCCGCGAGATCGCGCCTAGTGAGCGCGCACGCGCTGCCGGAGGCGCGCCCGCACGCTCACTGTGTTCGGGGAGGGCCAGGGAGCGGGTGCGGCGGAGTCGATCTCCGCCGGCCACCCACGATGCCCCCCCCCCGAAGTGAAAGAGTGTAAGTAAACACGGACCTCCGTTCTATGAGAGGGGGAAGGGCTGTGATCACAGCCTTCCTCTACACGGAGGCTGTGACCACTTCCCTTCCCCAGCTAGGGCAGTCCCCCCACAGTTAGAACACGCCCAGGGAACATAGTTAACCCTTAGAGCGCCCCCTGCAGGTTAACCCCTTCACTGCCAATGGCATTTACACAGTAATCAGTGCATTTTTATGGCACTGATCGCTGTATAAATGCCAATGGTCCCAAAAAAGTGTCAAAATGGTCCGACATGTCCGCCCCAATATCGCAGTACTGCTAAAAATCGCAGATTGCCGCCATTACTAGTAAAAAATAAAAAAAATAAAAAAAACCCCAAAAATGAATTCTCATCATCCGACCACTTTTGCGCAAACCAATCAATAAACGGCTAATGCGATTTTTTTTAACACAAATATGAGGAAGAATATAAATCGGCCAAAACCGATGAAAAAAAATGTTTTTTTATATTTTTTTTTTGGATTTGTATTTTAGCAAAAAGTAAGAAATTTGGGTTTTTTTGCAAAATTGTCGCTCTTTTTTTGTTTATAGCGGCGATCAGAAATGACGCAGCGGTAATCAAATACCACCAAAAGAAAGCTCTATTTGTGGGAAAAAAAGGACGCAAATTTCGTTTGGGTACAACGTCGCACGACCGCGCAATTTTCAGTTAAATCGACGTAGTGCCGAATCACAAAAAGGGCTCCGGTCCTAAAGCTGGAAATCCTTCCGGTCCTTAAGTGGTTAAAATGTGTTTAAATGTCACCACATCCACCATGCTTATGAGGGAAGATCCCTACTCACCAGATGTCGTTGACCCCCTTGTCATATGACACAGAAGTCAAAAACGCTTTATGGTGATCTTTCCCGGATCCTTGATCCTTCAGCAATCGCCCCGGCAACGGCTTTCCACGATGGGTCCTCGTGGTGTTAAAAATAAAATAAAAAGAGGGACAAGCCTCTCATAGTGTGAAAAAGCCTCCACTTTTATTGTGTTCCAATATCAGGCTACATATACTTGTTCACATAAAAACTTGAGAAATTAAAAAGTTGCAGACTCAGCATACACCACGGGTCTCCCTGGTAGCAGTATGCGTTCCACCTGAATGTAAGAGCGGCGTACCATGCGGCCTAACTGACGCGTTTTGTCACTATACGTAACGTCTTCAGAAGCAGGCCTGCACCAAAGTACTTCTTTGGTTGTCTGGTCACTGGCAGTCCTAGGCAACCAACACCACAGTGAGGCGGAGGAGAGGGTTGGCAGCTTTGTTGGGCTGCGTGATTCCATGTTCCAAACCCTTGTGTGCCCTCCCTCACCCTCGGCCACTGCTACTATAAGGTAGGCAGATCAGTTTGCTTGGCCTTGAAAATGCATTTTTTTCAAATAAATGTGGAATATTCTCTTTTAAGTTTTCCTGTTGGAGCCTCAGAAGACCATTGTGAAGATCTTGTGCTGCGTAACCACTATATAATAAACCCTCAAGGACAATGCACTCCAATGTAAACACATTGGTATACCATAAAAGATAACAAGAATAAAGTAACTAAATTAATTCACTGCTGAGAATCTGTGACAAAAATATTTCCTCTATTCATCTTCCGAAGACAGCAGCGGAATTTTTGGATTTCACATCACTTTTCATCTCAGTCACAATGAAAATATACTGTTGATACTGAATAAAAAAACCTAACGATGTTTGTAACATTTCCAAACTCTATATAAAACTACAAAGAAATTTAGGCTGCAGAAACATTTTAAAGCTAAACCCACCCTTACTGTCTTTTTATGATTCCATGTATTTGGAAATGCTAGCTATCTGGCTTTCATGCTTATCCAGTGGCTTCAGTGCTAACAAGTATGGACAACCAGTGCTCTGGTTTGAATGTGACTTTTTATTTGCTGTATCATTTTTCCAGGCCCTTACTGAAGACACAAATAGTCAGCAACTACCATTTTCAGAGGTTGGTCAGCAATGCTTGACCTCATATTCCTACTAAGACATTTGTTAAATGAGAGATATAGCCAAAGCTTTTTTGGCTATATTTTTCCTATGGATCACAGGAGTGCAGTTCAATCTGAAGCCCGCTGTTGGATGACATCACAGAGCCAGTCCAGGCTCTTAAAAGATCTTGACCGTATTGTTGGGATCCACCTAGAAGCCTTGATCGGCACCTGACTCAGCCTCTCAGTAATCTGCAGAAAGCCTGAGCCAGCCCCTCCCATCCCCACCACAGTCCAGTGCTCCAGTGAGTGCCCGTAGGGGCAGAGCAGAGAGCCAGTAACTGACAGTCAGGGCTCTCTGCTCGGAGCAGAGGGGAGAACTGAGCAATCAGTGGTGTTTGATCACTCAGTTCTCTGTGCAGAGCCAGTGGGGGACAGAGGCAACATTGGTTCAATGCTGCATCCACCTACAGTGCCTTGAAAAAGTTTTCATACACCTTGAAATTTTCCGTATTTTGTCATGTTACAACCAAAAACGTAAATATATTTTATTGGGATTTTATGTGATAGACCAACACAAAGTGGGTCATAATTGTGAAGTGGAAGGAAAATGATAAATGGTTTTCAACATTTTTTACAAATAAATATGTGAAAAGTGTGGCGTGCATTTGTATTCAGCCCCCTTTTACTCTGATACCTCTAACTAAAATCTAGTGGAACCAATTGCCTTCAGAAGTCACCTAATTAGTAAATAGAGTCCACCTGTGTGTAATTCCATCTCTGTATAAATACAGCTGTTCTGTTACACATGACAAATGTGTACAATTTCAAGGGGTATGAATACTTTTTTCTGTTCCTTATTGTGGTTATTTCATTGAGTGGTAAAGCATTTAAAGCTAATATGCTTTTATTTTGTCTTCCCTTGGTTCCCCCACTCATTAACTTGTAATGACATTTTTAAATAAAATATTTCTGTTTTAATTACATACTAGTGGTGTCATCAGTGGGTCCATTTGCTTCTCTTTGCAGTGCAGGCTAATTATGGCTAGTGGGAGTGACCAGCGGGGTACTGTATAAACCTTCTTGAAAAAATCACAGCTCTCTACCCTATACAAGCAGTGGGCTGGCTCTTGGAAGGATTTGCACAAATACAAAAATGCCTTGATGGAAGGATAATTAAGTCTGGAGATGTCTGTACAGGTTGTATTTGCATGCAGACTGCTTATATAACACCCATATGTGATGCTGAGCCTTCATTAAAGGGAGAGGTTGGGACATTAAGACTGAGGAGAAAAGAGTTAGATGATACTGGACCTCCTATAGCCAGTAAAGTGAGGCAGGCACGATCTGAATTGCTGCAGCTTATAATGCACATTGTGAGATGCTCTCAGTGTGCAGTGAAATTTAGTACAGGAGAGGAGCCTGCACAACTGTGCTAGACTGAAGGAATGGCTGGAGTTCAGCTTTAATTAGCACTGCAAATATTAACTGGTTCCAGACCAGCTTGCGTACATTTACTGTTGCAGAGTGGCACGATCCCGTGAATCGCCATCTATATATGGCAACTCACTCATGCGCGGCTAGCGGGCGGCTTGTGCACGCTGCTGACGGCGCGCTCTCATGCCCACCGCACTCTACAGCAGTATGGCCGCGGGTAGGGTGGACTCGATGTCCACTGGGTGCCCGCAATTGCCTGGCACAGAAGAAAAATGGAGAACCGCCGATGTACACACGCCGGTTCCCCGCTCTGTCAGACGGCATGTAAGAGATCTACTGATCCCTGTCACTGGGATCAGTTAGATCTCTTATGCCCCTGGCAGCCCAGCCCTCTCACAGTTAGTACACGTCTAGGGAACACAGTTAACCCCTAAATCAACCCCTGCAGGTTAACCCCTTCACTGCCAATGACATTTACACAGTAATCAGTGGATATTTAAATTTCTGATCGCTGTATAAATGTCATTGGTCCCAAAAAAGTGTCAAAAATGTCCGACATGTCTGCTGCAATATCACAGTCCCAATAAAAATCGCAGATCACCGTCATTACCAGTAAAAAAAAAATAGTAAAAACACCATAAATGAATTCTCATGGTTTGTAAACGTGGCAACTTTTGCGCAAACCAATTAATAAACGCAGATCACGATTTTTTTACCACAAATATGAGGAAGAATTTGTAATTTTTTTTTGGATATGTATTTTAGCAAAAAGTTAAAAATATTGTTTTTTTTTTTCAAAATTGTCACTCTTTATTTGTTAATAGCGGTGATCAGAAGTGACGCAGAGGGGATCAAATAGCACCAAAAGAAAGCTCTATTTGTGGGAAAAAAAAGGACGTCAATTTCATTTGGGTGCAACGTCGCACGACCGCGCAATTGTCAGTTAAAGCGAAAAAACTGCTCTGGTCCTACAGTGGAAAATCCTTCCGGTCCTTAAGTGGTTAAATAGATGTAAAGTCTCCTGAAAGGTTTCTAGTATGGTAAACATACAAGCTGATAAATGTCAACCTCATTTTTGTGCACACTTATTCACCACATCAAATCCACCAACACATCAAGACTCATTCTGAAAATTACTGTGTATCAGATGTGGTTTTATTTCATGTTCAAGTGGCTTTTACATAAAAGTCTAACCAAGACAAATGTTTTTTTTCGTAGAACTGCCTAATTTCTTCTCTACCTGATTTCCTCACCTGGATAAACTGACAGAGGTTCTAACCATGCCCCATTCTACTTAAAGTGGTTGTCAACCATGACAACCACTTTAACCTACAGGTAAGCCTATAATAAGGCTTACCTGTAGGTGCCCTGCATATCTCCTAGAGCAGGGTTTAGGAGATGTACAGTGTACTAGATGTGCGAAGTCATTCGGCACATGCCCAGTGAAGAAATGGCCTTCGTGCCGTTTCTTCACTGAGATTGTGCCATGACTGGCGGCTACCGGGTGCATGCTTAGGAGTGACATCACGCGATTCTGGCCAGTCACAGAGCCGGAGTAACGGCCAGAAGGAAGAGGGGCTGAAGATGGACGCGGCCTGCACAGGGGACATCGCAGGCTTCGTTTGCAGGTAAGTGACACATAATGGGCTACTATGCGATGCATAGTAGCCCATTATGCTTCTACTTTGCAGGGAAATATAGAGGAAGTAAACCCCATCAGAGTTTACTTCCTCTTTAAAATAGTTTTAACTGACATCTTTATGGCATCACACATGGATAAATGCTGCAAGCAGTGATGATGAAGAGGGCTCTGTGGTTCCGTCCTTGGGTGTCCTACCATTTGTTCAAACAGTGGAGGTGCAGAATACCCTGTGAAGACCCATCACTGTTTAGTGACAACCAGTCAAAACTTTTTACAAAAGCAACTAAAGGGAAGTCTGGGCACATACCTGAACTTCTCAATGGGAGAAGATTCCAAGCATGATGAACACTTTCTGAATGCTCAAAAAATAAATACAGACTAGGTAAAGTATTCAGAAGACCCTACAACAAATATCGATCTTCATTTTTTGCAGAGCTAAGTTTGTTTTGTGCACACTTATTCATCAACACATTCACCAACACATCATAACTCTATTTGAAAATTACATGAAAGTTTAAGCAAGCCAAGACTTTTTTTTTAATTTTGCATAGAGCAAGGAAGGTTTATGACTGCTTACTTTCTTTTCTATCTGATTTCCCTCACCTGGACAGGAAGTATAAGGAAAATGACAGAAGTTCTAATCCGGACCCACTCTACTGAAAATTGCATTGTTTAAGTCTATTGGGGCATACAGGGATGAAGCACTTATTAGATGTTGTCAGGGCACAGGTCTGAACCCGCGACCTCTGCAGTGTCTGGCAATATCTCTTCTTGCTGAGCCACCTGAGATGCTGGATAGCACCCTGTCTGATCCATTAGACAATCCTGCCTTGTTTCTGCTGAATGTTGAACTCCTTGCTCCTCCCATGAACTTCCTATTTAGGCCATGCCTTTGCACTTCCTGTTTGCCAGACTGTTGTGTTATCTCCAACAAATATCTCTCTCTCTTGTCACTCTGCTACCGTCTGTATCTCTGCTACCACCAGTTACCAACTTTCGGCTTGTTCCTACACTTCTGTTTGATCCCAGCCTGCAACCACTTGTTACCGACCTTTAGCTTATCTGCTATATCTGCCACCGGACCCTGACTCACCTCCTAGTGGGGCGATCCTGAGGACTGTGACCTGGTACCAACACACATCAAAACCTCCACCATTAGGAGCTCTTAAGAAAACTAGTTATTACTTTGACTCAGTACCTTGGATGAGCCTGTATCATTCCCCAGGATGACCTGCTGCTGCAGTTATCTAATGGGAGCTTCTCTACTGCTATAGCTACTGAGCTCTGAGCCTGACCCCTGACCATGACTGATTTATCGTGTTTGTTGCTGTCTTTAAGGGAATGACACTGGAAAACAAAACATGTTGAAGGCCCACCAGCAATACTTTACCCCTATCCCTCATGCCTTAGTCTTGTGAACAAGTAGTACACAATAACACAGAGGGGTGGACTGTGTCCCTCAAAGATCAAGAAAAAGATTTTAGAACTAATATTTTGTTTTCTTTATTGTCCACAGAGGGACACATGGATGAAATAATTCATAGATGTATGGGGCATCCAGAAGCAATCAACCTGAGGGATGGGCAATAGCCACTGAGAACCATCAGATGTGGGATTACCAAAGGAAAATGTTGTCGAAAGACCAGAGAAAAAGGTTCACCAGCAATAGAGGACTTCTTTCAGAAGCTAGGACACAAGGGCAGACAGGTGTGTCAAGGTAGGCCAGCAGCATCACAGGCCCTGTCATTAAAGGGTATAGACATCGACAGCAAGTGGAGGACAACTCAACAATCACAAATGGTAAACAATAGATGGAATAGCAACTGGGGACAACAGCAAGATGGCTAACAATGTAAATATGTGATCTAAAGGCTGGAGCCTATGAAAAACACACTCTTTATTTTAGTAAAAGATAATTCCAGGAAAAAGAACCAACTTCAGAATAAAGAGACAAGAAGAGATCTTCCAATACACATCAATTCTTGACAGAACGGTGAGACAGTCTGAAATATGGATAGAAGAAGGAGCCTTCTTCTAGTAACTAGGTCCCAAGAGGACCTCCAACCTTTGTAGGTAACTGAGTGTAAGTCTGTATTACAAAATATAATTCCCACTCTGCAGAGGGGAGCATATAAACAGGGACCTGGTAACAAGACTTAGAGACCTGTATGGCATAAAGAGGGCACCGTTAATGCCGTCCGACGAAGAGCAGACTTAATAGATAAATAAATTCACAAAATACTTCTGGAAAATGGTTGTTCACATTCAAAGAGGTGCAAGATGGGTCAATATAAAGAGTGACTCCTACTTCCTTATAGAAAGGTGATGTTCTACAGTGAAGTGGATAACCAAAATGTAAATCTGGTAGATCAAGCACTCCACAATTCCCTGGAAGTGTAAATCAATAAGACATTGGTGTTGATTTACTAAAACCGGAGAGTGCAACATCTGGTGCAGCTCTGCATAGAAACCAATCAACTTCCAGGTTTTAATGTCAAAGCTTAATTGAACAAGTTGAAGTTAGAAGCAAATTGACTACTATGCACAGCTACACTAGATTTTGCCCTCTCCAGTTTTAGTAAGTCAACCCCATTGTTTAAAGGCATATGCCCCAAGCGCATAGTCATAATGCCCTCCACATATAGACAGACATTACCATCAGGCTGGACATCTACTTAGCGGCTTATAAGTGGTTGGAATAACTGAAGTAAAGGGCTTCATGTACACTTAAGAACCCCTAAAGGGAAGTGATCCATTCAGACATGGTTACCCCATCTAGAATTGCTGCCAGCAGAGAACAGAGAGTCATTCAATGTAGCTCAAACAGGGTCTTAATTATGTCTTAATCAAAGACTTTTTTTCTTTTTTAATATTTTTATTGATGTTGACATGGGAAAAAAGGTAACTTGAAACACAGGTGGCCATAGTAAAATGACATCAAATGATAAAACTACAATATTGCAAAACTAAAGGATAAGACATGAGAAAGCTGAATGATCCAGTGGGTAGTCCTCAAGCTTTTAGGTATAAACAAAAATGATCACCCTTTAATAGGGGTTAACATAGAAGGTAAACAGAAAACATTGAACAGCAATGCAGTGGGGGAGCTACAAACAAATTAAGCCTGATGTTTGTCATGATCCAATATATCGTGACTTCCAAGTGCCAAGACAGTACTGGAATGAAAATTGGGAAGGAGGGATGGGGGAGAGGCAGGGGATTTCCTGGGGGACCCTTAGAAACCTGCTTCCAAGTAGTATAAGGGAAATGGCCAAGAGGAAGCACATGGAATGTCATTATGTATATGCATCTATGGCAACTTGAACACTTCTTTACTCCTGTAAAGAAGTGGGCAAGTTGCCATAGATGCATATACTTCATAACCTTATCTTGAAGGACCACTTCAATTTTAGCATGTATCATGGTCTGGATGACCCTATTCTTTTTTTCCACTATATTAGGTGAGTAAGACTTCCAGACGTTTGCTATAGTCTGTTTTGCAGCAGTGGTTACATATAAATCGGAATTGAGTCTGTTACAGGTCTGGAAAGCAAACATTTAGCAATGCTATAAGTTGATTTGGGGGGATTGTAGTGGGAAATAGTGTGGACAGGATGTGAAATATCTCTGTCCAGAAGCAACTCACTCTGGGCCAGGACCATCATGTATGTAAATAGATACCCAAACCACCACAATCCTGAAAGCAAGCGGAGGGGTAATTTGGGACATATTTGGTGATCCTGGCAGGAACCAGATACCATCTGGTAATAACTTCATAATTATTTTTCAAGGCACCAATTTTGTGCTCCAAGGATTTAGTTATAGTACACATATCAGTCCATTTTGAGGTCACATTCCCATAGGGGGGTATATGTGGGGGGCTTGTAATCAAGTTTGTCTATGAAGTATAGGTATAATCATGATATTAGGCCAAGAGGATGGGGATTATGACTGTGTAGCGCCCTCCTAGTTTGAGTACTAGTGAGTGTATATAGTTTTTGGCTCTCTCTGCTTAACAGGAGCTGACAGGTAAATGTATATGCTGTCTGTTTATCAGGGAGCCTGATTTGAGTAAGGTCTGCTCGGTGTGCTCTGGTGATGTTTCATACGGTCTGGAACTATTTTACCCTGTCCAGTAGTATGGGTCCCTATTGGTCAGAGGGAGAAAACCTCAGCCAGTGACAGCAGGTGTATTTGGAGGTGGCTCTGACCAGCTAGCAGGGTAGTGGTGCCCCTCTGCATCTTGGGTGAACACCTTCATATAAAAGGGAGCACATGGGCTCAAGGTTAGGAGTCCCAGCCCACCCAAGCCTGAGGGGTGAGGCATATGTTCAGCTCTTGGCTGCTAGGTCCGAGAGCCTATCCAGGAGGCTGCCGGCTACTAGGTTTAGTCGAAGTCTATCTGGATGCTGAAGCTGCAACCCACAGTTCTTTGAAAGCTGACAGAGCGAGGATGCCCTTGGACTCGGTCTGATCCTGCAGTGGCAAAGTGTCGCTTGGAGGTTGGCAGAAAGGGCTACCGACTGTCCCAGGACATGGTGTGAGTACAGATCTGTGAGAGGATCCTTGAGACTGTGTTGCTAGAATTTCTCCCTGCCCTCACATCAGCTTAATTGGGTGTGCCAGCTAGAAAGGAGACACTGGAGAGTGTCTTGAAGAGCAGAGTCCAGTTTCTGTCCTTACTGCTTAACAAGGGACCTGTTCTGCTAAAGCCAGCCTGCCATAAAGTATCTTTGGTAGTCTGCTACACTGAGTTAGAAAGGAGACACTGGCTAGTGTCTTGAAGAAACAAAGTCCTGCATGTCCTTTGCTGCTTAAAGACGGACTTGTTTCACTGGAGTCAGTCTGCTGTGTGAAGCCACTGACCACCTACTATACAGAGCCTAGGGAGAATTTGTCCTGAGTTACAGTCAGTTACTTGGAATATCCCATACCTATCCTTCTCCTATCCAAATTAAACAATAAAGCATTGAAAATTCATCCCCTGGACTGGTCCTTGGAAACGAGCAGGATTGTGTGTGCATCTGGCTGTGTGAAAATGCTATAGTGACTGCCTGCAAGAACATTCGGTGGGAGGCTCGAGAACAAATTTTTTCATTAGCAGCTCCTTCGGGGGTACCGCTACAACTGCAAAACCAGCTGCCAGTCCAGACTCAAACATCGGGTGTTCATCTGTTCATTGAACAGCGAATTTTATGTCGCGCTCGTGGCGGGTTCGCCCGCCGCTGAGCGCTCCATAATGCACTGAGTGATCGCGGGGAAATGCTGCCCGCTGATTAGCTAAAGCATACACATGACCTGCTTTGGCCAATCACAGCTCTCTCTGCTGTAAGAGCCATGATTGGCCAAAGGCAGGGTGCCTTTGGCCAATTATGGCTCAGGGGGCTAAGTCCACACCCCACACTATATAAGGCCGCTTACACAGTGGCCGTATATAGTGTATAATCATGGAGATAGTGAAAGGTTAGGCAGTTTAGTTAGTGGCAGTGTAGTATGCAGTATACAGTGTAGAAAATCACATTGTCTGATTTTTAAAGAATTTATTTTCAAATTATGGTGGAAAATAAGTATTTGATCAATAACAGAAGTTCATCTCAATACTTTGTTATATACACTTTGTTGGCAATGACAGAGGTCAAACGTTTTCTGTAAGTCTCCACAAGGTTTTTGTTCACTGTTGCTGGTAGTTTGGCCCATTCCTCCATGCAGATCTCCTCTAGAGCAGTGATGTTTTGGGGCTGTTGCTGGGCAACACGGATTTTCAACTCCCTCCAAAGATTTTCTATGGGGTTGAGATCTGGAGACTGGCTAGGTCACTCCAGGACCTTGAAATGCTTCTTACGAAGCCACTCCTTCGTTGCCCAGGCGGTGTGTTTGGGATCATTGTCATGCTGAAAGACAAAGCCACGTTTCATCTTCAATGCCCTTGCTGATGGAAGGAGGTTTTTACTCAAAATCTCACAATATATGGCCCCATTCATTCTTTCCTTTACACTGATCAGTCCTCCTGGTCCCTTTGCAGAAAAACAGCCCCAAAGCATGATGTTTCCACCCCCATGCTTCACAGTAGGCATGGTGTTCTTTGGATGCAACTCAGCATTCTTTCTACTCCAAACATGACAAGTTGAGTTTTTACCAAAAAGTTCTATTTTGGTTTCATCTGACCATATGACATTCTCCCAATCCTCTTCTGAATCACCCAAATGCTCTCTAGCAAACTTCAGACGGGCCCGGACATGTACTGGCTTAAGCAGGGGGACACGTCTGGCACTGCAGAATTTGAGTCCCTGGCGGCGTAGTGTGTTACTGATGGTAGCCTTTGTTACTTTGGTCCCAGCTCTCTGCAGGTCATTCACTAGGTCCCCCCGTGTGGTTTTGGGATTTTTGCTCACCGTTCTTGTCATCATTTTGACCCCACGGGGTGAGATCTTGCGTGGAGCCCCAGATCTTGGGAGATTATCAGTGGTCTTGTATGTCTTCCATTTTCTAATAATTGCTCCCACAGTTGATTTCTTCACACCAAGCTGCTTACCTATTGCAGATTCAGTCTTCCCAGCCTGGCGCAGGTCTACTATTTTGTTTCTGGTGTCCTTTGACAGCTCTTTGGTCTTGGCCATAGTGGAGTTTGGAGTCTGACTGTTTGAGGTTGTGTCTTTTATACTGATAACGAGTTCAAACAGGTGCCATTAATACAGGTAACGAGTGGAGGACAGAGGAGCCTCTTAAAGAAGAAGTTACAGGTCTGTGAGAGCCAGAAATCTTGCTTTTTTGTAGGTGACCAAACACTTATTTTCCACCATAATTTGCAAATAAATTCTTTAAAAATCAGACAATGTGATTTTCTGGATTTTTTTTCTCATTCTGTCTCTCATAGTTAAAGTGTACCTATGATGAAAAATACAGGTCTCTCTCATCTTTTTAAGTGTGAGAACTTGCACAATTGGTGGCTGACTAAATACTTTTTTGCCCCAGTGTATATATATACACACATACACACACACACACACACGCTGCATTCAGTGTAGACTATATATACAGCTCATTCAGTGTAGACTATACAGTCAGTGCAGGAAGTGTAAAAAAAAAAAAAAAAAATATATATATATATATATATATATATATATATATATTTATATACGCTGCATTCGGTGTAGACTATATACAGTGCATGCTCCGATAAGGGTCTGGCATAGATTTTAAGGGGAACTCCACGCCAAAACTTTGAAAAAAATTGGCATAGGGTCGCCCCCAAAATCCAACCCTTCAGGTCTGGTATGGATTTTAACCACTTAACAACCGCCCTATAGACAAAAGACATCTACAGGGCGGCTGCTTAACTCTGGGAGGACGTCTATTGACGTCCTCCCAGAATCGCACTTCACGCGAGCCCCCTGGGGCACGCACAAGGGAAGATCCGTGACATTTTTTCTAGGTTCGTGCTGTATGTTAGAAATATTGTATAAATGGACAACTTTGTGTAAAAAAAAAATGCGTTTTCATTTTCTTTCCACACTTTCCAAAAACTTGTGGAAAAAATGACATTTTCCAAAGACTCATTATGCCTCCTAGAATATACATTGGGGTGTTTGCTTTCCAAAATGGGGTCATTTTTTGGGCGTTTCCATTGTCCTGGTGCTCCAGGACCTTCAAAAGTGCAAAAGTGCAAAGTGATCACACAGACCAAATAATATCCACAATTATTTTTTTTTTACCAAAGATATGTAGCAGTATAAATTTTGCCCAAAATTTATGAAGAAAAATTACTAATTTGCAAAATTTTATAACAGAAACAAAGAAAAATTCATTTTTTTACAAAATTTTCGGTCTTTTTTTAATTCTAGCGCAAAAAATAAAAAACCCAGCGGTGATCAAATACCACCAAAAGAAAGCTCTATTTGTGTGAAAAAAAGGATGCAAATTTCATATGGGTACAGTGTTGCATGACTGAGTAATTGTCATTCAAAATGTGAGAGCACTGAAAGCTGAAAATTAGTCTGGTTGTTAAGGGGTTTAAGTGCCCAGTGGTCAAGTGGTTAAGGGGAACCCCGCATCAAAATTTAAAAAAAATGTGTGGAATTCCCCGCCCAAAGTCTGTACCAGGCCCTTCAGGTCTTGTATGGATTTTAAGAGGAACCCCGTGCCAAACTTTTTTAAAAAATGGCGTGGGGGTCCCCCCAATGTCCGTACCAGGCCCTTCAGGTTTGGTATGGATTTTAAGAGGAACCCTGAGCCATTTTATTTAAAAAAATGGCGTGGGGGCCCCCCTAAAATCCATATCAGACCCTTATCCGAGCACGTAACCTGGCAGGGCAGGAGGGGGGATAAGCAAGCGCTCCCCCCCTCTGAACTGTTCCAGGCCCCATGCCCTTAACATGGGGAGGGTGCTTTGGGGTCCCCCCAAAGCATCTTGTTACCATGTTGATGGGGAGAAGAACCTCATCCCCATGTAATGGATGTAATCCATTGTCAATCACGGCGCCGGCGGATTACAGCTGGGCCACTTTTTTCTTTTTTAATAAAGGATTTGTCCCTAATTTTCTCCAGTGTTTTTTTCTTTTTTGACACTTTTTTGGTGAATTAATAGGGGTACAATGTACCCCATACTCATTCACATGGGGGGGCGGGATCTGGGGCCTTCCAGATTCCGATAATCCACCCGCTCGCAGACCCCCACAACCACCAGCAAGGTTTGTGGGGATGAGGCCCTTCCCACCATCAACATGGGGACAAGGTGCTTTGGGGGGACCCCAAAGCACCCTCCCCATGTTGTGGGCATGTGGCCTGGTACGGCCAGGCTGAGTGCTTGGATAAGGGTCTGTTATGGATTTTGGGGGGACCCCCACACCATTTTTTTTTTAAAATGGCGTGGGGTTCCCCTAAAATCCATACCAGACCTGAAGGGCCTGGTACAGACTTTGGGGGGACCCCACGCCATTTTTAAAAAAAAACTTTGGTGCGGTGTTCCGCTTAAAACCCATGCCAGACCTGAAGGGCCTGGTACGGACTTTGGGGGGACCCCTATGCAATTTTTTAAAAAATTTTTGTCGTAGAGTTCCCCTTAACCACTTCAAGACCGCCCGTCGTCATATGATGGCGGCCGTTTGAAGTGGAATACCGTTGCTATGGTAGCAGATAGCTACCATCACCCAGTATCATTTTTTTCAGCAGGCGATTCCCCATCAGGTAAAAGTGGTCTTAGTGGCAGATTCGCCGCAAGATCACTTTTATCAGCAGCGGGAGAGGTGCCCCCGCCGCTTTCCAGCCATCTCTGCCGCTGCGGCAGAGATGATCAGGTCCATTCCCCCCAGTGTCCGTGAGCCAAGTGAGTGGCTGCAGCCGTTCACCTGGCTACATAACATGGCAGGGCGGAAAAGACAACACAAGTCACTTCAGCCCAATGGTCTTAAAGGGCCCATTTTTATTTTTTTTTGCACTGTCATTTTAGTGTAAATATGAGATCTGAGGTCTTTTTGACCCCAGATCTCATATTTAAGAGGTCCTGTCAATGAATATTTACATTTCTTGTAATAGGACTAAATGTGATCAAATTTTTTTTTAAAAAAAAGAACAGTGTAAAAATAAAAATTAAAAAGTAAAATAAATAATTGAAAAAAAAAATTTAAAGCGCCCCGTCCCTGCGAGCTCGCACACAGAAGCGAACACATACGTACGTCCCACCCACATATGAAAACAGTGTGCGTGCAAACCACACATGTGAGGTATCGCTGCGATCGTTAGACCGAGAGAAATTGTTTTGGGACTAGACCTCCTCTGTAACTCAAAACTCCTAGCCTGTAGAATTTTTTAAATGTCGCCAATGGAGATTTTTATGTTGCAAAGTTTGTCGCCATTCCGCGAGCGGACGCAATTTTGAAGCATGACATGTTGGGTATCATTTTACTCGGCATAACATTATCTTTCACAATATGGAAAAAAATTGGCCTAACTTTACCATTGTCTTATTAACTCAAAAAATTTTTTTTTTTTTAAATCGCGCTTGTAAGACTGCTGTACAAATACGGTATGACATAAAGTTTTGCAAAGGCCACCATTTTATTTTCTAAGGTGTTAGAAAAAAAATATATAATGTTTTGGGGTTCTAAGTAATTTTATAGCAAAAAAAAAAAAATGGTTTTAACTCGTAAGCACCGAACTCCAAAAAGTGGCTCGGTCTTAAAGTGGTTAAAATCCATAGCAGACCTGAAGGGCCTGGTACGGACATTGGGGGGACCCCCACGCATTTTTTTTCAGTGATTTTTAACTATATTGCTGGGAACTGGCAATACATTACAGCCACAAGCGATTTTAAATGACAATTTTTCCTTTATAAATTTCATTTTGCTCTGGCACTGTTCTAAACATCACACAGATGCACCACTTTACAGGCATACTAAGGGACCCCCCCCCCCCCCCCCAGGCACGATATTTAAAGGAATGTTTCATTTTTATTGTTTCACTTTAAGCATTATTAAAATCACTGTTCCTGTCCTGAAAAAACGATTGATTTAAAAACTTTTTTTGCATTGATACATGTCCCCTAGGGCAGGACCCAGGTCCCCAAACACTTTTATGGTAATCATTTACATATAAGCTTTTAAAATGAGCACTTTTGATTTTTCATGTTTGTGTCCCATTGACTTTAATAGGGTTTGCGTGTTCGCACCCATTTTTTGCCTGTTCGCAAGTTCTGGTGTGAACCGAACCATGGGGTGTTCGGCCCATCCCTAGTCAAGATCTTTCCCGAGCCTGGACTGGCTGAGTGACATCAGTAGACAGCGAACTTTAGCCTGACGTCTGCTGAAAACGGGCATAGGAGTGCAGAACAAACTGCACTCCTGTGATCCATAGAAGTACAGCCAAGATATCTTTGACTATACTTCTTCTTTAAAGTCCTTAATTTATAGGAATGTATGACCTGCAGAAGGTGGAAAAAAATAGGATTGGGTTCATATAGGGGGTGCTATAGGAGACCACTGAAGCCTGTGTATCTTGCAAAGCAAAGACTTTTTTACTCAAAATGATACAATGGTTTTTGAGGTGAAGTCCATCAAAGGTTGGAACCAACTATTCATGTTCATGGAAATAACTGCCTCACATGAGGCCATGGTAACACCCAAGAAGGAAAATATGGGAAAAACATTTTTGGCAGTGGAAGCTATAAACAAGTTGTATCTGGGACAACATATTGAACTCTCATAGGAATGGCAAAGTGAAAAGGGTAATGTGAATTGGATTTGAGATTGAGCATGTCATGCAGTATATTGCGCATATTTATGAGATGAAGCGCCAACAAAGGTATATGCTGCAAAGAGGTAGCAGGAGAAAATTCTGACCATCTGTGAGCAGACTGCTTCATTAATTGTGCACAAACAGACATGAAGTCAGAAGTGGTGATTAGATGCCTGATACCTGCAGTGGAGGTAGCAGGCTCAGGTGAAGATGTTCCTTCATGAAAAATAGGTGGGAAGATTTAATTTAAGGCTCAGGGCAGTGAGGTAATTCCTGCTGTTCCTACATCACAACTCTGCCCATTAAAGTGCCAAATGAACAGGGTCATGCTCATGGGAGGAAGCTACTGATACAGGTCTGAGTACAGTGGACTAGAGTACAGTATCCAAGGACCAAGGTTGTACAATATACATCTATTGATAGTGTTGCTGTTTAGAAATGCGGGTGCAGACAACTCTAGCACAACTCCATGTATGGAAATGGTGCTCTTACACTAAGGCAGACTACAATGATTGGTACCATAGCAAAATTGAATGGCCATGGAAGTGATTAACAGAGATTGGATATAGGAAGGTAATACTTCTACTCCTAAAAATGATAGCTCTGCAAGGGTATAAAGAACTCACAATTTTGAGCACTGTGTATAAAGGTAATATACCAAGATGCCTCTGTTATTTTCTAGGGTGAATTAGGCAGGACAATTTTGGAGATTGGGTATACCAAAGGAATACTTCAACTCCTAAAGATGAGAATCCTTATATTGCTAATGGACCTAGTATAATATAAAGTGCAGTGTTTGAAGGTAGCATACTAAACCTTGTGGGAAAGAGTAGGTAAACTCTTGATAAAAATAGCACCCATATTGCTTAAGGATTCAGATTAAGGCCCCTTTCATATGGCTGTTCTGATTAAGTCTGCCTGCCAGTTTTTCAGGCTGACCTGATTGGAGGATCCATTTATCCCTATGGACAGACAGGTGTAAAGAGACTCCAGATCCTCTAAAAAATGGAAGGGGATCGGAGGGTAGTCGAGTGTAAAAAGACAGCAGAGTCTGTTTACTTCTGAACAATCAAAGAGTAGAGCAGGCTGTGATTGTGTCTGTCTGCAGAAACTGAGCAGATATGGATGTGTCATCTGCCTGCTCTGCTCTGATAAGCAGGGGATCTGTGATCTGATCCCTTACTGATTGGAACGGAACTTGCCCTGTGTGAAAGGGACCTAATGTAGAACACAGTAATTGAAAGTAACATATTAAAATGCCTTAGTTAGAGTTAGAAGGTAAGATATCTACATCATTTCTTGAGGTAATTACTTAGTACTAGAGACTGGGTATACTGAAGTAATATCTCTACTTCTAGTACTTAAACGCTTAACCAAGAATATACTTACCTAGGGAGAGTAAAACTGACTGGATAATAATTAAGGTTAAACCACTGCTCCGAAACTGAAGGACAATCTGTGGCTAACTGACCTGGGACAAAGTCTAGAAAGTGCCACAAACTGAGCCCAGTGCGTAAAGTTGCATTCCAGTTTCTAATGCAGCCCCCCAACACCCTCTCCCTATGTACATTACTCTTGAGGGAGTCTTCAGGGATTAGAACAAACCAGAGTTTGAGTCAGGGCACTGGACTTGTAAAGCGCTCTGCACTGAGTGACTACTGGGGGTGCCATAAACAGTGCCCAAAGCCTGTATGTCACATTACAGGTAAGCCTCACAATCCTTTGGGGTTCAGGCACAGTTTCCAACTCAATGTTGAGGGTCAGTCAGTCCAGATAGCTGCTGCATGGAGATTAGCTCAAGCAGCTTATAGAGGTCTTGACTGAAAAGAAAAAACATCCATGATGTGCCAAGAATTTTGAAAGAGAAAAATATATTTAAAAAAAATATATATGGTATGCTTTATTTGCAGACCTGGGCATCCAGTCTTCTAGGACACTAGCAAAAAAACGGAGGCATGATGATTAGGGGCAGGGTTATGGTGGGCAGCCCTTCATCATTTTTTTGCTGGCCAGAGTCAACCTTTTGCAGACAGCAGCATTACCCACGCATCTATGAATTACTGTATCCCTTTGTCCCTCAATAGACAATAAAGAAAAAGAGTTTTGGCTGTGAACTGGGTTGTAAAGTGAAACGAAAGTTTCGCTATGATACACTGTAAACAGACAAGCATTTTATTGCAGAAGAGACATGCAATGTCTCTTCTGCAATAAAAAAACATGCCTACCCAAAGTGATCCCCGGATGGTAAACTGAGATGTAAATGTGCAGCTCAGCTTACAGCTGCCAAGCTGAACCTGTGTGCAGGAAGGATTAGCCCCTGTGCATGCACAAGAGTGATGTCACTCTGCGCTGGCCAATGAAGATGGCTGAATCACATAGGAGAAGATACCAGCACCAGTGGGGGTGCGTTGGGGAGGTGAGTATCCTCCTTTAAAGTGGAAGGAAAGGCTTGCTTTCAATTAACTCCCAGCAATCAATTAAACTATATAAGTACCTTGTTATGTGTAAAATGTTTAAAAGATGTTTGTTTCTACCTTTTTTTCTTTAAAAAACATGCCATCACATGACTGCAACGACAGTCAGGGCGGCTAGCAGCCATATCTGTTTCTTCCTAGTGGCATCATTTCTAGAAGTAAAGTACCTGCCAGTGGGCATTAACACTGAGGGCTAGATGGTGCTGGGCTGGGCAGGATGGGGGCGGGGTTGGGAGAAGCTGAACGGGGCTATGCTCTGTTGCTTACACGGGCATAGACAACGGTACCAGAAAGTGCCTGCGAGCAGCACATTTGGCTGCATAGGCACACTGTTGCCAGTGAAGCACAGAAGAATTGCTGAGTGTCTAGATTAGACTGCTGGAGAAGGAAAGATGGAATGCGCCAGTCACGTGTCTTGGGAGGAGTCAGAATGAAGCCACTTTCATCTTTTTTTAACTGACCTGTTTATACAGAGTGTTCTTTCCTTCTCCATGTGTGTATATAGAGCCAGGATGGACTCTCTCAACCCTGGAAACTGCTTCCAATGTGAGTCACCAGAGCATTATGGAACAACTGCTTGGAGTGGCAACCCAAAGCTTGTATAGTTCTTGGCCACATAGATTAGACAGTTGTTTCTAATCAGACTTTCAGCAATGACAATAATGCATAATATTAAAGTTTTTTCTATATTATACATGTAGCCATGAGCTGGCAAATATTGCCTGCATTATCAGAAGACACTTTGTAGCACTTGCTACAGTGAGACTGTTCCCTCCTAGTGCTCAGTCTGGACTCTATGTCATCACATCCTGAAGGCAGAGTGAATAAGACTTAAGTGTGTAGCAGAGCATCTTGGAACATGTAGTCCAAAGAGCCAGGTTTTGCATTTAAGTCGGACTATATTGGACTACAAGTACCAGCCGGCTGCAGAAAAGAGAACAAGGTTATGGCCACATCTGATCGTCTGGCAGCAGCCTGGATGCCATCCTCATCACCTATACGCCAGATCCACCTGGACGATAGAGCGATGCAGAGTTGAGCGCTGTTACTTGAGCCAGACTCTGCAGAGGCCTTCTGCGGAGCCCTCACACCACTCTTCAACCTAGAAGGTCACTGGGAGTGGTGAATGGGCACTTGCCCATTCATTCTATACAAAAGGACACTGCATGCAGACACCATTGCCTTATTCACTTTACCAAGCTTGCAGAAGGGACCATTGTCATACTATAATCCATACTGAGAGAATCTTCTTACATCTTGTTTGCCAGGACACATTGTGCACACCTCAAAAGAGCTAGCTGAAGACTTAAAACCCTCCTCCAAGCCTTGCTCTTCAAAGGACTACAGTGTATCCCCCCTCCCCACACAAGGGACAAGGATATATGGTGCCTATCTAGGCCCATACAGTGATCAAGGACTCTATTTGTTAGAGCATAGGGATGAGAACAGTAGAGCGTTTGTCAGTGTGAATTTAGAGTTTACACATTTCTTGGACTGTGGTGTCAGTGGTTTAAAGGGAGAGGTTTGACGGAAGCCTAGTCACTCTTCTAACCTTTTTTTGGCGTGTAGCCATAGACTCCATTCAGGGTGAAACCCTGCTCTTTATATGTTCTTGAAGTGTTATAATTGCTTATTTCCTAATTGGGTTTTCCACCAGCTTAACTGTGTCTTACCCATTGTACATTACGAACACTTGTTGCTCATTAATCTGCTAGTAAACAAACCTAACTGGTTTACTTTGCATGTGCATGTGCCTTTGAATTCTTATGCTTATAGCAGAAATATCAGAACCCACAATGTCAGAGGTGTCAGAGGACTTGCAAGGTCAAGGCAACCAATGGGGTACAGAATCTTTGAGCGGCCCTACGGGGGTAGTGCTACATACATACTAATCAAGTGTAGATTTGAATTTCTAACTGGAATTCCACTTTGATATGCGTGTGTTCATAACCACTTATAAAATTCAAATACGTTCTTTCCTAACTTATTTATGTAGAGAAAAAGCAGAAAGATTTCATTTTTAAGACAATATGTATAAAATGTGTTGATCCCTAATGACATGTCAGTGCAATCCACAAGCAGCATATCACTGTGCGGTGACTATACCCTATATTAAAATGAAATGATCTGTTAATGGAACCAACATCATGTTTTATTCATGTGGTCGGGAATACAGACCAAACTCAAACTCATACAAAAGACATACACTTACATTTGACACCGTTGGAAATGCTGTATTTATCCAAAAGTGTTGTCCACATGAAGGTGGATGTGGATGCACTTTAAAAACCACAATGCAGCTCTTACAATTCAAGTAAAGGCTGACACACATACTCAAACTCAAACCAGACATAAGGGCTGGTGTACTTATTTTGTACTACAACCAAGGTAATTGTCTAGTAAAGTAAAATTATATCCCATATCAGTGGCGTGTCACTATACGACGAACACCTAACGTGACTGTACAGTAATCCCTAGTTGTGTAAAATATGTATAACAGAATTTTTACTTTAGAAAGACGAAAAAGAGATGTATTTATTCAATCCTTTCTTGCATAAACTTAAAATATTCACCAATACTTGTGTGCGTATAGTTTCACCTTAAGGTCAATCTTTAAGTTTAGATGTGA
>BLSH010190650.1:2046717-2061534 GCA_018402905.1 Glandirana rugosa
CTATCCCCATTTATTTGTAGGGCACTTGCCCTAGTTTGAAGATGATTTTAGAACAGTTATATGGCTTCTACCGTTAATTAATACTTTTCAGACACAGTTTGAAGATGATCCACATTCACCTCCATTTTTGCTTTTTTTATGTTTTTATTTTTTTAAAAATATTTACAGTTATTTCCCTGTCCCCATTTTTTTGTAGGGCACTTGCCCTACCCTTACCCCCATTTTACTTCCTTTTGCAGCCCTCTGGGGCTTTCCAGGACTTTCCTACAGCCATTTTTGTGCCTAAAAGTTCGGGTCCCCATTGATTTCAATGGGGTTCGTTGTCCGTGCGATCGTTCGGGTTCCGTCCGGACCCGGACCCGGACTTTGTCACGAAGTTCGGACGGACCAGCAGAACCCGAACTTCCAGGTGTTCGCTCAACTCTAATTAAGAATGGCGGTGGGGATATTGGAGGGCTAGGCTCACTTATGGCATCAACGTCATAGCTTCCATAAATTACTTGGGTTTGGATTTAAGAACTAGTGCACCTATATTGAAACAGAACAAAAGGCTCCATAAGGATACTTGTACAGGCAGTCCCCTAGTTATGAACATCTGACTTATGAACGACTCCTACTTACAAACGGAGGGAGACAACAGGAAGTGAGAGGAAATCTCCCCCTAGGAAGGGAAATTCACTCCTGTAAGAGTTATTATGGGAAAAAGGTGTCTCCCCTGATGCTTTACCACCAAGGTTTGTTTCCACAACAACCCAAAATTTTCAAAATCCAATTATCATTGGGACAGGAAGTGAGGTGAAATCTTCTGAACAGAATCATAGACAGCAAAACAAACATCACAGGGGTGTTAACCCTTCCCTATGCTATCCAAAAAGCTTAAAAATATTTGTTTTGGCTGAAGCTACACTTAAAAAATGTCCCTGTTCCGACTTACAAACAAATTCGACTTATGAACAAACCTACAGTCCCTATCTTGTTTGTAACCCGGGGACCGCCTGTACTTTGTAATACATCTCTCTAATTCTAGAGTCTTAAATCGAAATATATATACTTGTGGTATATGTTTATGGGTAGGTAGTATTTCTTCATATATGCCTCAGTGATTTAATTGAGTACTGTCCATGTTTCATAGCCACTAATATATGCAAGACTTATTATATTTACATAGCGTGAATTGATTTGACAGTATCTTTCATCAACAAACATTATATTAACTTATATAGGGTCTTATCTGTGTACTCCTGTGCTCGCCCAGGGTGAGATATATATCTGCCTTGCTGCCTCTCTTCAGTTGCCATCAACCTGCTGAGGTAGATACTTTGTTCATTGGTGACGCATTAGATTATGTACCATGGGTTGTTTATGATATGTTAATATAGATACATATTTACCTGTATATGCTTTGTTCTCCATTATTATGTTCAGTGTACAATCCTCTTGTCGCCTTATGTACTCTCGCGTTGAAGCGGAAAACCGCGAAACATGTCGAGAGTCTAAAGGTCACACAGAGCCATGATGAATAGAGGCACTTTGATGCTCTACGTGAGAGGGCCCTCTGTTTTACCGGAGACCCTCCACTTGGAAATTATTTGTTGTATTTGTTTTTTTAGACATATTGTCAAAATTTGTATCAAATAAATATTATTTTTTAAGTATATTTTGTGTAGTGTCCATTGACGAGAAAATTCCAGTTGCCCCAACCCTCACCTTTCCATTTTCTAAGGTCCATAAAGACACGGACGAGTGAGTTTTGAGTGGAGGAATTTGACTGGTCTGCACAGAGTCCTGACCTCAACCCGATAGAACAGCTTTGGGATGAATTAGAGCTGAGACTGCAAGCCAGGCCTTCTTGTCCAACATCAGTGCCTGACCTCACAAATGCGCTTCTGGAAAAATGGTAAAACATTCCCATAGACACTCCTAAACAATGTGGACAGCCTTCCTAGAAGAGTTGAAGCTATTATAGCTGCAAAGGGTGGGCCAACTCAGTACTGAACCCTATGGACTAAGACTGGGATGTCGTTAAAGTTCATGTGCTTGTAAAGGCAAGCGTCCCAATACTCTTGACAATATAGTGTCAAATTCTTAAATGGGGAAGGTGCAGACCGGCTGGGATTAAGGATGGCCGAGAAGCTAGAGGGGCTTTTAAACTAGGCAACGGGGGAGAGGGCCCAGACTTAGTAATAGCCAGAGGGGAACAGAGTCCAGCGGGTAGTATTGGGTTAGTGGTAGGCCGAATAAAGAAGTTAAACCCCAGGCAAGTAGTGTAACAAGTCCTAAATGCAAACAAGGAATACCCAGCAAGGAAACAGTAGGCGTCCAGACAAAACTACGTGGCTTGTTCACTAATGCCAGGAGACTGGCAGACAAGATGGGAGAACTAGAGTTGCTACTGTACGAGGAGGAATTCAATTTTGTGGGAATTTTGGAAACTTGGTTCAACAGCTCTCAAGATTGGCTGGCTACCATTCAGGGGTATTCCCTATATCGCAGGGATAGGGAGGAGCAAAAAAAGGTGGAGGGGTATGCCTGTATATAAAAAATGACTTACAAATTAATGTGAGAGATGACATTACTAGTGGATCTGGGGAGGGAGTTGAAGCCTTATGGGTAGAGCTACAAAAGGAAGATGCCAGGGGGAAAGTAATACTGGGAATATGCTCCCTAATCAGAGGGAGGAGGGGGAGGCGGACCTCCTTTCGCAATTTGGAATAGCGGTTAGGATGGGAAGTGTTATAATAATGGGGGATTTTAATTTTTTAATTTACACTGAAATTTGCTCAGTTACAGAATTGTCGCTGTCGCCACTTTCAGTGTTTGATGATGAATTTCCCCAAAAATCAGTATCACTCAATTCTGCAAATGATTCTTATTTACTATCGGTGTTTTCTAGCTGATCAAAAACCACTTTTGACGTAAAGGGACACTTTTTGGTTGCCATGGACATTCTCAAGTTTCCAGGCAGAAAGAATGACATATATAATATAAAAGTGCATGCAGGGCACTGGGCAAACCACTAGGGACAAAGGGGACGTGAAATGATTTCATACAGTAATGTAATCTTACAGATTACAGTGTACTGTATGTTTACTATGTGCTTCACTTTTTGAATTTGCCGCGGGTCTCCGCCCCCGTGCGACTCGACGCTCGCAGGGAACGGAGCTCGGCACACAGAGGCATCGAGCGGAAGACACAGCCAGCAGACACGGCAGGGACATCTCTGGATCCAGGGGACAAGGTGAGTAACGCTGCCTTGGATCCAGCGATACGATCCAGAGTGTAACTCGGGGTTACCGCTAATGGTACTGAAATTCCACCCCGAGCCACACTCGGGAATACCGCCAGGGGGGTTAAGGAACTTAGCCAAGTTATTGCCAGACCTCTGCACCTAATCTTTAAGAGCAGTTTTCTGACTATTATCATTCCAGCTGATTGGAGGAAAGCCAATGTAGTACCAATATATAAAAAAGGACCAAGGTATATCCCTGGGAACTACAGACCAGTTAGCTTAACATCAATAATTTGCAAGCTCTTGGAGGGAATAATAAGGGATTATATACAAGATTATTGTAACGAGAACGGTATCATTAGCGGTAATCGTTCTTGCCAAACCAATCTATTAACTTTCTATGAGGAGGTGAGCTGCCATCTATATAAAGGAAGGCCTGTAGACGTGGTGTATCTGGATTTTGCAAAAGCATGTGATACAGTTCCTCATAAACATTTACTGTACAAACTAAGGTCTGTCAACATGGATCAAAGGGTGAGTACCTGGATTGAAAACTGGCTACAAGGGTGAGTCCAGAGGGTGGTGATAAATGGGGAATACTCAGAATGGTCTGGTGTAGAAAGTGGGGTTCCCCAAGGTTCTGTCCTAGGACCAATCCTATTTAATTTATTCAAAAACAATTTGGAGGATGGGGTGAACAGCTCAATCTCAATATTTGCGGATGATACCAAGCTAAGCAGGGAAATAAATTCTCCACAGGATGTGGAAACCTTGCAAGAAGATCTGAATAAATTAATGGGGTGGGTAGACAAGTGGAAAATGAGATTTAACGTTGAAAAAATGTAAGATAATGCATTTGGGTACCAAGAACATGAACGCAAACTACTCACTAGGGGGAGAGCCTCTGGGGGAATCTAGGATGGAAAAAGACCTAGGGGTCCTAGTAGAGAACAGGCTCAGCAGTGGCATGCAATGCCAAGCTGCCGCAAGCAAAGCTAACAAAGTGTTGGCATGCATCAGGAAAGGGATCAACTCCAGGGATAAATCTATAATTCTCCCACTATGCAAGTCTCTGGTGAGGCCGCACCTGGAATATGCCGTCCAATTCATGGCACCAGTCCTCAGGAAGGATGTCCTGGTATTGGAAAGGGTTCAGAGAAGGGCAACAAAGCTAATTAAGGGATTGGAGGACCTTCGTTATGAGGAAAGATTACAAGCACTGAACTTATTGTCTCTGGAGAAAAGACGCTTGAGAGGGGATATGATTTCAATGTACAAATACTGTACTGGTGACCCCACTATAGGGACAAAACTATTTAGTGCAAGGGAGTACACAAAGACACACGGCCATTCACTAAAAATAGAAGAAAGGCGGTTTAACCTTAAAATGCGTAGAGGTTTCTTTATGGTAAGAGCAGTGAGAATGTGGAATTCTCTTCCACAAGCAGTCGTTTCTGCTGGGAGTATAGATAATTTAAAAAAACTATTAGATGCACATCTTAGGGACCACAACATTGGGGGATATACAATGTAATACTGACATAAAAAACACACACATAAGTTGGACTTGATGGACTTGTGTCTTTTTTCAACCTCACTAACTATGTGTATATTATACATTCACATCAGTCCCTGCCTTCAAGGAGCTTATAATCTAAGGTCCCTAACTCATATTCATAAATACATATGCTAGGGCCAATTTAGACAGGAGCCAATTATGCTCTCCCATTAAAGTCTATGGGATCAAAAATGCAGTCCTCTGCACTAAAAGAAGCACCTATACCTTTTCAAGAATTGCACTGATGGGAATGGGCACCGTAACAATATGTGATTTTCATTGTTGTGCATTGTACTGCTACGGCAGATGCAGGAGAAATCGGACTAGTGTGAATGGGGTCTCAGTGGTATGAAAGCAAAAAAATATTATAAGCTGTAAACATTCATTTCTATGGCCACTTGTTCCTGTTGCTCATCTTTTTAATTCTGCTGTTTTCACCTATCATCACTCTATGTTCTTACTTTCTCCTAATCACTAAAGCACACTACTTCAATGGAACTGTACAATACTATAAATATAAAAACTGATCTGATGGTAGTTTAATATCTCCAGTAAATAGAATTTTAGGGCTTATTCACACGGGCAGAAAAAAACGCTGTGTTTAGATGTGTACAGTAGATAGTTTTGTACATTTATACAGTACTGTGCAAAAGTTATGATGCGTGTGATTACCCTTTGGCTTCAAACCAGCATCAATTCTTATACTTGCACACTTTGTACACTTGCAAGAAGTTGGGGATTTTGTAGAATTAGAGTCAGGGGTATGATTAACCAATTATACCAAGCAGGTATTAATGATCATCAATTTCATATGTAGGCTGAAACAGAAATGGCTGTATAGGAGGCTTAAAACTGGGTGAGAAACAGCCAAACTCTGCATCAACAAGGTCTCTCCCAGGCAAAGATTTCAATGCAGACTGAGGTTTCAAGATGTTCTAGCTCTTTTGAAGAAGCATAACATAACGGGCAACGTTGAGGACCGTAGGTGCAGTGATCAGCCAATGAAACTTAATGCAACAGATGAAAGACACATCATGCTTACTTCGACATCAGAAGATGTCCAGCAGCGCCGTCAGCACAGAACTGATGGAAACCAGTGTGACCCAGGTATACCCATCTACAGTCTGACCAGAAGTGGTCTTCATGGAAGAATTGTGGCCAAAAAGTCATTCCTCCAACATGGAAACAAGGCTAAGTGACTCTATGCACAAAAACATAGGAACTGGCAAAAGAGCAGCAGGTGCTCTGGATTAATGGGTCAAAATATGAAATATTTGACGGTAGCATGAGGCAGTTTGCTCACCGAGGGGCTGGAGAGCGGTACAATAATGAATGTCTGCAGGCAACTGTGAAGCATGGTGGAGGTTCCTTGCAAGTTTGGGGCTGCATTTCTGCAAATGGAGTTGGAGATTTGGTCAGGATCAATGGTGTCCTCAATGCTGAGAGATACAGGCACATATGAATAAAAACAGCGTTGCACGACTGCGCAATTGTCAGTTAAAGTAACACAGCGCCGTATCGCAAGTAATGGCCTGGTCATTAAGGGGGTGAAACCTTTCTGGGGCTGAAGTGGTAAAAAAGAATTGCTCTACAAATCATTGCACTGCAGTTTCATGCCTTGCAATAACGCACCCATTTAAAATTTGTTACTGCTGTGGATCCTAGGAAGAATTCCACGTAACATCATAACAACCATATAGTGAAGATAAAGACACGCAACTCTGTAGCATATAGCTCTGAAAGTCGTCTGTTAATTTATGAAGCAGGAACCTGAAAAATGAACTGAGTGCCTACTGCTAAAGTTGAGGGCAGAGATGGATGACAACTAAAATTTTACTGGAAGCAGTCATATATGTTTCCCAAATGCCACCATTAATGTAAAAACTTAGCATATAGCAACATTTTTCATGACAATGAAAGTTTCAGCTTAAAAATATTTGTGTCACAATGTGTTTATCTTAAAATTAATTCAGAATGATTCTTTTTCGTAATATCTTGCCAGGAGAAACTTTAGCTAGGCCATTAAAAAAGGTGCATTGCTGAGATATTTCTCATATATTTTCAGACTAATGGCTAGTTCATTATCTTCCTCCTATGCCGCAGAAAAGACTCATAAAATGGTGCCCTCAAGTGATTAAATAAACTGAATTTTAATAAGTGACCAGGTAGTTAAGGAGTGTGCGATATTTGCTCATGTATGCAGCACTGTAGCCAAATAAACAGCTTTATAGTGGAATTATAATAAAAATACATCCAAGAGCTATAATTTACTGCCTAACATCTTGACTCTCAGACCTTAAATATGATACAGTAATGAATGAATATTTGTGGCTATTCTGTGCAGGCATGAAATTAATACTAAACATGTTACTTCATTAACTCGAAAATAGATCATCACAAACCATCCATGTGTACACGTCAAGTGTTTACTCAGAATTGTGCAGCTTATATATTATTTTTTTTTACCATTATTTTGAAAAACACTTATTATTTTAATGTAGGTCTAATTCACTTAGCTATAATGAACATTATTTGGAACAATATGTTTTTCAGCAATGGCAGTCAATGAGAAATTGTAAGATGAAGTTCCATGCTCAATGGGTAACCTGACCAATGTAGAAAGACCACCAACTCGTAGCCAAGCTTGTGTGGCATTTATGATACTACATGGGAAGCAGACAGTACTCAAATCCTGCTAAACAGGTAGACAGTCATTTTTTTTTTTTTTTACCACAGCAATTCTTACATAATTACAGTTGTGCTCATAAGTTTACATACCCTGGCAGAATTTATGACTTCTTTCACTCATAGTTAGTGTTTGGCTGAAGCCATTTATTATCAATCAACTATGTTTACTCTTTTTAAATCATAATGACACCAGAAACTACCCAAATGACCCTGATCAAAAGTTTACATACCCTGGTGATGTTGGCCTGATAACATGCACACAAGTTGACACAAAGGGGTTTGAATGGCTATTAAAGGTAACCATCCTCATCTGTGATCTGTTTGCTTGTAATTAGTGTGTGTATAAAAGGCCAATGAGTTTCTGGACCCTTGCATCTTTTATCCAGTGCTGCACTGACATTTCTGGATTCTGGGGAAAGCAAAAACATTGTCAAAGGATCTGCGGGAAAAGGTAATTGAACTGTATAAAACAGGAAAGGGATATAAAAAGACATCCAAGGAATTGAGAATGCCAATAGGCAGTGTTCAAACTCTAATCAAGAAGTGGAAAATGAGGGGTTCTGTTGAAACCAAACCACGGTCAAGTAGACCAACTAATATTTCAGCCACAACTGCCATGAAAATTGTTTGGGATGCAAAGAAAGCCCCACACATAACTCCAGGACTTTCTGAAAACCTGTGGTGTGGTTGTTTTAAGATGCACAATAAGGAGGCACTTGAAGAAAGATGGGCTGCATTGTCGAGTCGCCAGAAGAAAGCCATTACTATGCAAATGCCACAAAGTATCCCGCTTACGCTATACGCCAAATAGCACAGAGAGAAGTCTCAAACCTTCTGGCACAAAGTCATTTGGAGTGATGAGACCAAAATTGAGCTTTTTGGCCACAACCATAAACTCTACATTTGGAGAGGACTCAACAAGGCCTGTGAAACACGGAGGTGGATCGCTGAAGTTTTGGGGATGTGTAAGCTACAAAGGCACAGGAAATTTGGTCAAATTGATGGCAAGATGAATGCAGCATGTTATCAAAAAATACTGGAAGAGAATTTGCATTCATCAGCCAGGAAGCTGTGCATGGGACGTACTTGGACATTTCAACATGACAATGATCCAAAACACAAGGCCAAGTCAACCTGTCATTGGATACGGCAGAATAAAGTGAAGGTTCTGGAGTGGCCACCTCAGTCTCCTGACCTCAATATCATTGCGCCACTCTGGGGAGATCTCAAATGTGCAGTTCATGCAAGACAGCCCAAGAATTTCCAGGAACTGGAGGCTTTTTGCCAAGAAGAATGGGCAGCTTTACTATTTGAGAAGATAAAGAGCCTCGTCCACAAATACCACAAAAGACTTCAAGCTGTCATTGATGCTAAAGGGGCAATACACGATATTAAGAACTGCGGTTTGTAAACTTTTGATCAGGGTCATTTGGGTAGTTTCTGTTGTCATTTTGATTTAAAAAGAGTAAACACAGTTGATTGATAATAAATGGCTTCAGCCAAACACTAACCATGAGTGAAAGAAATGTTTTTGTGTTGTGATTCATATTTTCTGAAAAATGGCTAAGAAATAATAAATTCAGCCAGGGTATGTAAACTTATGAGCACAACTGTATGTCTGGGCTCACTCTCAAATTCAATAGCATGTAACTGTGGGGAAGACTTGGGTTGTTACATTTGCCTTTGTTCTTCTCTTTTTGCATTTTACATCAAAACTAACCCAAATTATACAATCCAATTTATTGTCCATAAGTCAAACTTTTTCAAGCTGTACTCCTTGCAAAAAAGTGTGCTTGATACATCTCCAACACATTTGGGCCAGCAATAGAACACATAAAAAAGGCTCAAACACCAGTCAGTGTTGTTCATACTTGCATTAATTTTCTATTCTACTATAGCAGCCTTTCTCAACCTTTTCAACATAAAGTCTTTAAATACATTTCCGGTGTCAGGGAACCTCTGCTAAAAACTACTATGTCTGCAACTCATAATACATTAGTGTGATGGTCACTGGGAAGAATGCTCCTTACTCCTGTGGTCATTGGAAAGAACTACCCCATTATACAGATAGCTAAAAAGAGAGTTAAAAACTGCTCATTGCTCAGGTAACACCTAGCAACCTCTCAAGGAACCCTACGGTTCCATGGATCCCTGGTTGAGAACCCCTATACTATAGGCTCCCCTCTTTTGGAAGGATGTTCAAAGTCTACTATATGTAATTTAGACCCACCTTGACTGTTAGCATTATTATACACTGAAACCTTTCACAACGTATAGTCTATTTTCATATTAACATATTAACTAAAATGTTAATACATAAGCACTGTAAAGACAGTGACAATATTACTGTGAATCTGATTTTGTATTTGTCCTTTTCCAGTCAAGAGTTGCTGAATATGGCCCTCAAAGCTAGGTAATGGCAGTAACTCTTAACTAGGCAATTTATGAAGATTCATAAAAAGAATCAAGAAAGTAGCTCAAATAAATCTACTGTATTTTAAACAATTGACTTGGCAAGATTCAATTATGCAGCTTCGCAAATGACCTGCCTTCACAATTAACAAAGTAAGGTGTCAAAAACAGGGCAAGTCTTGTTGAATCTTTGGGGTAATCTTTTTCTGTATGTTCACTAGGCAAATTTCTCCAGCAAATCTTTGATAAATACATACCTATGAGGTTGATTTACCAAAACTAAAGAGTGAAAAATCTGGTGCAGCTGTGCATGGTACCCAAACAGCTTCTAACTTCAACTTGTTCCATTAAGCTTTGACAAAAAAACTGGAAACCTGGAAGTCAATGGTTTCTGTGCAGAGATGCACCTGATTTTGCACCCTCCAGTCATAGTAAACCAACCCCTTTGTGTCTACCTGCCTGACTGTGGTGTGGACTTTAGACTGGAAGCACAGCAGTTAGGACTGGGATTGATGTGACTGCGTCAATGTTCTCTGTAAATTACTATGGAACATGCTTGTGCTATGTAAAAAATAAGTAAAATAAAAAAATGAAATAATCAACGTACAAACTTGAGAATGAGAGAATATATTCAGATTATTTATGGGGTTCCAACTCAGTGGGGTTTATTTACTAAAGCGTTCAGTGGAGTAAATTTACTCCCGAGAGCTATTTAGCTCCCAAAAATGGCAAATGGTGCTAAATAGAGCTACAACGGTATTCACAATAGCTCTGCAGTAGATTTACACCCAAAATGGAATTCACTAAAGCTCCCAGGTCACAGATAACTCCCAACTCCTTACTCCAGTCCAGACCTGGAGTTGTGCAAATAGAAATAATGTTTGGAGCATGATCTGATCCCCTAAATTGCACTAAAATATGCGGTATATTGTTTAAAGATAATCTGCTTTTAAACTGTGTGAAAAAGTGATTTCTACACTGAAATATCTTAAAAAGTCTGAGAAGAGATAAATACCCTGTCTCCTTAGTCCTAGGCACAGAGCACAGCTGAGCACAACTGAGCTCAGACACAAAACAACTCTCAAAATAACTCTCATGGAGTAATTCCTTGAGAAGTTAGTAAATACCAAAATGAGAGTTATTTTACACACATTTTTTGGGAGTGAAGAGGAGAGTTATTTTGCCAAGTGCAAGTTTCTGCCATTCATTCTAATGGTACAATTGTTACTTTATCAAACACATCCATTTCATGTTGAGATGAAATGTATCTTTCTCTCAAAGGTGTCTTTACAAACCACAAACAATACCATTGCTTATGGAAATTTAAAATTAGTCCCATTTTTTTTTTATTCTTTTCAAATGATCCTAATTTGAGCCCCAAAAATGTGTACCAACATCAGAAATAAAAATGTCATTACCAAAAATCTGAGGATAACTTTAATATAATTATTTTTTTTATTATATAATAATTTATTATATAATAATTAATATATTCTATGCTCACGCAGCAAGAACCATCAAAAATCTCAGATTACATTTAGAAGATTAATGTAAGTCCTATATATTCCTAGACATGCAGTATCTGTGTATTTATGTATAGGAGAGCTTGACCTGTGTAAGCCCTGTGGTTTAAAAGGTAACAATTCTATCTACCATTGGAGCTGTCCTGAGTTCGTTTCCCAAGCATGTTGCTTCATGTAGAGATGTTGTTTGTCCTCTCTATGTTGTTAAAGATGACTCCGGGCCTTACCTAAATTATTACTAAATGTAGTATTTATGTGCAGGAGGGTTCCACCACCATTGCAAATCTTCCCAGATATACTAGCTAGGCAATGGGGATGCCTGCCTTTACACGCGCATGATCTTTAATGCCATCCCAGTCTTAGTCTGTAGGGTTCAATATTCAGTTGGCCCAGCCTTTGCAGCTATAACATCTTCAAATCTTCTGGGAAGGCTGTCCATAAGGTTTAGGATGTTTGTCTATGGGAGTATTTGGTCATTCTTCCAGCAGTGCATTTATGAAGTCAGGCACTGATGTTGGGTGAAAAGGCCTGGCTCACAATCTCCGCTCTAATTCAGCCAAAAGGTATCCTATCTGGTTGAGGTCAGGACTTTTGCATGCCAGTCAAGTTCCTTCACCCCATATTCACTCATCCATGTCTTTATGGATCTTGCTTTGTGCACTGGTCCAAATCATTTGGTGGAGGGGGGATTATGGTGTGGGGTTGTTTCTCAGGGGTTGGGCTTGACCCCTTAGTTCCAGTGAAGGGAACTCTTAAGGCATCAGCAAGACATTTTGGGCAATTTCATGCTCCCAACTTTGTGGGAACAGTTTGGGGATGGCCCCTTCCTGTTCCAACATGACTGCGCACCAGTGCACAAAGCAAGGCCCATAAAGACATGGGCGAGGGAGGTTGGTATATAGGAACTTGACTGGCCTGCACAGAGTCCTGACCTCAACCTGATAGAACACCTTTTGGCTGAATTAGAGCAGAGACTGCGAGCCAGGCCTTCTCATCCAACATCAATGCCTGACCTTCCAAATGCACTTCTGGAAGAATGAACAAACATTCCCATAGACACACTCCTAAACCTTATGGACAGCCTTCCTGGAAGAGTTGAAGCTGTTATAGCTGCAAATGGTGGCCCAACTCTATACTGAACCCTGGGCTGCCGCTATAGTTCATGTGTGTGTAAAGGCACATTTCCCAATACTTAGGACAATCTATTGTATATTAGGAATGGTTCACACCACAGTGATGGACAACACATTTGCTCACTGCTCAATAGCTTAGTGGCTAGCAAAACCACCTGGCACCCAAAAGGTTGCTGGTTCACATCACGGATATGCTAATACTTGCGTTGAAGTTTATTATAAACCCCTGGTTGGGTTTCTCACCACAATCCAAAGACAGGCTGGCATTTTATTAGTCTCTTGTCCAAATAGTCTGTAATGTAAGCAAGTTATTTTGATACTTTAAATTGGAAGCTCATTGCAGCCAGGGACCTGGACATTTCAAATTGTAGGGTTTACACTGCACAGGTTCATCTGGTTAGAAAACTGTTGCTTGCATCAGGTGTTTCTCAACTCCAGTCCTCAAGGCATCCCAACAGGTCATGCTTTCAGGATTTCCCTCAGATGAAACAGCTGTGGTAATTACTAAGGCAGTGAAACTGATCAAATCACTTGTGCAAAATAATAGCAAGCCTGAAAACATGACCTGTTGGGGATACTTGAGGACAGGGTTGATAACCACTGACTTAAGCCTCATACACACGGGGCGACGATTGTATACAAGAGGTCGTATGAACGACCGTTGTATGCGGAATCGATCGTTCGTATGCGCGATCAGAACAGCCGACATACGGCGGTCTTACAAGGGGAGTTGTATGAGCAGACTAGAAAACTTGGTCGTACCAACAAGCGGTCATACGACCGTTGTATCGTGTGTACAGAGCAGTTGGTACAACAAGTTGTATTGTGCAAAACACGCATGCTCCGAAGTCAGGAACGGCCGGATGCTAATTACATGCACCTGAACATTCTTTCTGTGGTCGTACGATCGTGTATGGCAGTCAGTATGCAAGTTACATTATCCAACATACAATTTGAGACGATCGTAAGTACGATCGTGGTCCCATGTGTACAAGGCTTAAAGCCCCGTACCGTTGTACAACTAGCTTGTTGTACGATCATCTGACTGTAAAGCCTCGTACACACGGTTCAACGGTCATATACAACAAGTCGTACGAATGACCATTGTATGCAAAGTCGATCGTAAGTACACGCGATTAGAACAGCCTACGTACGACGGTCATACAACAGGAGTTGTATAAGCAAACTAGAAAACTTGGTAGTACCAACAAGCGGTCGTATGACTGTTGTATCGTGTGTACAGAGAAGTTGGTCCAACAAGTTGTACTCTGCAAAACACACATGCTCAGAAGTCAGGAATGGCCGGACACTAATTACATGCACCTGAACTTTCTCTTTATACGTTCATTACACGTCACTATGTTCGGCTTGGTCGCATGTTGGTTGTACGATCGTTTAGTGCATGTCAGTATGCAAGTTACATTATCCAACATGCGACTTGGTCCGTTCGGTCGTACAACCATCGAACCGTGTGTACGAGGCTTTAGAATTTTGTCCTGGACTTATACTGATCTGATGAACATAGCCAAGGGTTAACACAGCAAATAGTATTGGTATGGCAGCCTCTCAGGTGAAATAAATTAGAAAAGACAGATTGAAAGATACTGGTGGGCGTGTACTTCTATTGGGCGTGTGTCAGTGCTAGCTTATATAAGGGACTTCAGTAGGTAGTGCTGGTGTGGCCTGATGAGAGGTCAGGTTTGGTGCTGTAGTTTTTGTGGAAGAAGCAATGATATTTTGCTAATGACAAATGTTTTACTAGAGCAGTTTGTTTGCTGAAATGATTGTGCATTTTGACCATCAAAAGTGGCTTGATTTTACCATGCTGTCCGATTGGGGTGTGTATTGTTTGTCTTATACTCACCAATGTTCTTGGTTTAATATGTGTCTTTTTTAATATTCCGTTGTAATGCTTGGTTAGAATGACTGTTCATTATCTTTCTGTAATTTTGCAGCTAATAAGGTCATGTGGGTGTTCAATCATTTTATGAAATGTGTGTGCAGTTATGGACGGTGAAACAAACTGTCAACTGTAAGGTTTAGTCCAATTTTAGATTGTAAGCTCCTATGAGCAGGACCCTTCAAACCCAATTGCTAACTGTTTTGCTAAATGTGTATATACTGCAAATACTTTAATGCCAGCAAATATGTACATACGTGTTTCTGTTGGCAAAATAAAATGAAATTGATATTGCTTGTTCTCATTTGTAACTTTTTAATTAGTTTTGGGGGGTGGTGGTTTTGGGGAAGTGGATTACCTCCTCAGGACTAGTT
>BLSH010190650.1:2061544-2085806 GCA_018402905.1 Glandirana rugosa
TGCTGAAATGATTGTGCATTTTGACCATCAAAAGTGGCTTGATTTTACCATGCTGTCCGATTGGGGTGTGTATTGTTTGTCTTATACTCACCAATGTTCTTGGTTTAATATGTGTCTTTTTTAATATTCCGTTGTAATGCTTGGTTAGAATGACTGTTCATTATCTTTCTGTAATTTTGCAGCTAATAAGGTCATGTGGGTGTTCAATCATTTTATGAAATGTGTGTGCAGTTATGGACGGTGAAACAAACTGTCAACTGTAAGGTTTAGTCCAATTTTAGATTGTAAGCTCCTATGAGCAGGACCCTTCAAACCCAATTGCTAACTGTTTTGCTAAATGTGTATATACTGCAAATACTTTAATGCCAGCAAATATGTACATACGTGTTTCTGTTGGCAAAATAAAATGAAATTGATATTGCTTGTTCTCATTTGTAACTTTTTAAATTAGTTTTTGGGGGGGGGGGGGCGGTGTTGGTTTTGGGAAAGTGGATTACCTTCCTCAGGGCCCGTTCACACTGCTGCTGTGTCCGAGATCGGATGTGATTTGCACTGCAGTGCAAATCGCATGCGATCTGTGCCATGTTACGGAGCAGAATCAGATCACATGGGTGTTCACATCCATGTAATCTGATTCCTGTCCGAATTTGCAGTTTGCAGTGTGATCTGCAAACTGATTTGTGGATCTCAGCTTACTATTGACACACCTAGCAGTTTGCATATGGCAGTGGGAACTATCTAAGTTCCGTGCGATGCGGGGATTCGCAGGGTTCCCCTATCGAACTAGTGTGAAGCAGCACTGAGAAGTCATCCCATTTAGATTTGCATAGTCCTTACAGATATACATCAGCAGGAAGAGTAATGTGGCTGGAAACAGGAAGTGCTGTGTGCACATGGGCTGCAAGCAATTGTGTGGTGATGCCAAATAAATCAATGAACCCCACCCACACCACATATAGCTCCCACATCCTCCCCACATTGATCAAAAATGTAATTTCAACTTGCTTGCGGCTATAGTGTATTGTCCCCCCCAATCCATACCAAGCCCTTTGGCTCAGGAATGCATTTTAAGGGGAGGCCCACTCCAAATTTTATTACAAAATGCTGGGGGATTCCCCCAAACTCCAGACCCTTTTTGTGCATGCAGCCTGGAGGTCAGGATGGGGGGGGGGACAAGTGAGGGCCTGTCCCCCTCCTGGAACAAACCAGGCCACATGCCTTTAACATGAGGGGGTGTGTGCTTTGGGGTGGGGGGAGCTCTGTGTGCCCCCCCCAAAGCCTCTTGTACCTATGTTGATGGGGACAAGGGCCTTTTCCTGACAACCGTGGTGGTTGGGGGGCTGTTTGAAATGTGGAAGCCCCCCATTAACAAGGGAGCCACCAGATCCTGCCCCCCCCATGTGAATGAGTATTGGGTACATCATGCCCATTCACCTAAAAAGTGTAAAAATGGAGAAATTTTTTGTCCCATCTTATGTTAAAAATGTGTGTCGCTATGTACATCCATGGTCAATAGGGATGGTCCCCCGGTTCGACTCAAAAGTATGTTTGAATCAAACAGTGGGGGGTTGCCGAATCCTGAACATTATGGGGTGCTGGTGGGGAATTTGAATGGCCCATAATGCAGTGAAATTGTGGGGGAATGCCGCCTGCTGATTGGCCAAAGAATGCACATGACCTGCGTGCTTTGGCCAATCACAGCATACTCTGCTGTGAGAGCCATGATTGGCCAAAAGAAGGATGCCTTTGGCCAATCATTGCTCAGCAGGTCTGAGTCCACGCCCACACTATATAAGGCCACTTACACAGAGGCCGAATATAGTGAAAACATTTGCAGAGATAGCGAATGGTTAGGCAGTGGCATAGGAAGATATATGTACAGTATGGTATATATAATACACTGCATTCATTTATGGTACTTATATAGTGCTGTCGCTTCACATATATATTGTACATTCACATGAGTCCCTACCCTCAAGGAGCTTACAATCTATGGTCCCTAACTCACATTTATATATATTAGGGCCAATTTAAACAGGATCTAATTTACCTACCTGCATGTCTTTGGGAGGAAACCCACACAGACACAGGGAGAGCATGCAAACTCCAGGCAGGTAGTGTTGTGGTTGGGATTTGAACCAGTGACACGTTTGCTCCCAGACGAAAGTGCTAACCACTACACCACTGTGTAGATTATATACAGTGCATGCACACTCGGATAAGGGTCTGGCATAGATTTTAAGAGGAACTCCACGCCAAAATTAAACAGAAATGTTGGGTAGGGGTCCCCCGCAAAGATTTTACGGGGAACCCCATGCCAAATTTTGGGAAAAATGGCGTTGGGGGTCCCCCCACAATGCAAACCAGTCCCCAAAGCACCCTCCCCATGTTGAGGGCATGTGGCCTGATAAGGTTCAGAGGGGGCGCACTCACTCGTCCCCAACCCCCTGCCATGCCAGGGCTGCGTGCTTGCATAAGGGTCTGGTTTGGATTGGGGGGGGGGGCCCAACACCATTTTTTATCAATTTGGTGTGGGGTTCCCCTTAAAATCCATACCAGACCCAAAGGGCCTGGTATGGACTGGGTGGGACCCCCAACACAATGCTTTTTCCGTGATCTTTATCTATATTGCTGGGAACCAGCTATACATTCCAGCCACGACCGATTTTAAATGACAATTTTGAGGTGCCACTGTTCTAAACATCACAGAGATCCATACTAAGGGGACCCATCAAGCACAATATTTAAGCACTTGCCGCCGGCCGGGGCAGTGTGACGGCGGCAAAGTGGGTCGTTATTGCAAACCGCCTTCGCCTGACGGCCCCTGCGATGACTAGCATTGTGAGCACGCGTGTTGCCGGAGGCACGCTCGCACGCTCGCACGCTCACTGTGTTCCGGGGGGGCAGGGAGTGGGTAGGGCAGACTCGATCGCCGCTGGCTACCCACGATGGCCCCTCTGCAGTGAAAGATTGGAGGTCCATGTATGTAAACATGGATCTCCGTTCGGACAGAGGGGGAAGGGTGGTGATCACAGACTCCCTGTATATGGAAGCCTTGATCACTTCCCTCCCCCTGCCAGCCCAGTCCCCATACAGTTAGAACACCCCATAGGGAATACAGTTAACCCTCTCCGGGTTAACCCCTTCACTGCCAATGGCATTTCTTTAGTAAGCAGTGCATTTTTATAGTACCGATCGCTGTATAAATGCCAATGGTCCAAAAAAGTATCTAAATGGTCCGACATGTCCACCGCAATATTGCAGTACTGCTAAAAATCGCAGATCGCTGCCATTACTAGTAAAAAAAATTTAAAAATACAACTCCAGAAATTAATTTGCATCATCCCTAAATGCAGCAACTTTTGCCCAAACAAAACAATAAATGCCGATTGCGGTTTTTTTTTCAACAAAGATAGGAGGAAGAATATAAATTGGCCAAAAACAAGTAAATAAAATTATTTTTATTTTTTTACAATTGGATTTGTATTTTAGCAAAAACGAAGAAAAACTGGTTATTTTGAAAAATTGTCGCTCTTTTTTTATTTAGAGCGGCGATCACAAATGACACAGAGGAGATCAAATATCACCAAAAGAAAGCTCTATTTGTGGGTAAAAAGGGACACAATTTTTGTTTGGGTACAACGTCGTACTACTGCGCAATTGTCAGTTAAAGCAACGCAGTGCCAAATCGCAAAAAGTGCTCAGGTCCTAAAACGTGAATTGCTTCCAGGGCTGAAGTGGTTAAAGGAATATTTTTTTTTCACTTTAACCATTATTAAAACCACTGCTCATGAAAAAAAAATTAGAAACTTTTTTTTTTCTATTCAGACATGTCCCCTGGGGCTAAGGCTGTTAAAATTAGAGAGAGGGGTGGTAATGTTTTTTTTTTTTTATGGCAATGCATTTGCATACAAGTATTAAATGGAACCACAAGTTCAACCCAGCCAACATCAAGCATGTGATCTGAGAGGCATCTTCACAGGAAAATAGAGGCAGCATGTGTGCTATTTTACTCCAGTCTGTGAGAGTTGACGTTGTAATTGCCTTTAATTGGGAGTTATTTTAAGGCACTGCTGGAGTAGATTTGGGAGGTATAGTAAATCAGGGCAATTGCCTTTTTTATTTATTTTTATCCAATCTTTGGCTGCATTCACATTTTTTCCTAATGAGTGTTTTAATTGGAAATTATGAAAACACATATAAGTACACCTCATGATACAATTCAGTGCACATTAATGCCTTTTAATGTTTGCTGACATGCTTTATGATGCTTTTTGAAGTGCAATGTAAAATGCATGTGAAATGCATGGTAATGCATGGCAACATGCATTAGCACACCACATACATCATGCAAAAAAACCCCCACCAAAATGCAAAGGAGTGAATGAGCTTTAATTGAAGGCTTAAATTGGACAATTAAGGCATAAAATCCCACCTTCTGTTTTGGGCCATACTTCCAATCCACACCATGCACATACAGAAGTTAATGTCTAAGTACCATTACAAATGCTGACTAATCATTTCAATTGCAATTTCAACTTTAAGTGCCCATTCACATAGGGGCGACTTGCGATCCGACTTGAGTTGCCTCAAGTCGCCCCAAGTCGCTTGACATCTGAAATCCCATTGAAATGAATGGGAGCCGTCTTAATATACGCAACTGAAGTCGCTCCAACTTCAAGGCGACTTCTGAAAAGGTTCCTGTACTACTTCTAGGCGACTTCTATCCGACTTGTGCCCATAGGATTCAATAGAAGTCGCCTCCAAGTCGGATCCCCCATCTACATGGAAGCGACTAAGAAAAGAATTTATCCAGGGCAACCACCTCCCTCCCCGCTCTGATTGGCCACAGGCAAAGTCGCCTGGCATAGTCAAGCTTGAAGTAGCCTGCAAGTTGCCTGCAAGTTGCCTCCAAGTAGCCTGCAAGTAGCCTGCAAGTAGCCTGCAAGTTGCCTGCAAGTAGCCTGCAAGTTGCCTAGCAAAGTCGTGCCTGAAGTCGGATCGCCCCTGTGTGAATGCAGCCTAACTTACTTACCAGACTCCTGATTCCTTGTATATGGGATTTTTTAGTTAGTAATGTAAAAGCAACATTTTCCCTTATGCACACATGCTCAAACCACATCCTTTATTTAATGTGATTTTCAACCAAAACTGTTGTCATATCTGTTTGTTTCATTTTAAACTACAGAAGCCACAGTGGACATAAGATGGACCATTTCTAAGACACATGAAAAAATTCAGCTAAAACAGTGTTACTTTTTTAATGATGTTGCATCTTTTTTATGAACATGTTTGCCAACAGAATCCTATCGAATGCCTCTGTATTTAGCCACTGGTGAAGAGAAAATAGAACATATTTATAGGTTGAATATGTGCTATCTTTTCTTTCCTAATTTATAATGAGAAATTTCAAGTTAGGTCTGGGCCAAAACAGAGACAGGGGAAATAGCTGCCTTCAGCAAAGCTGTCACTTCTCTTAATAAGGATACATTGAATTAATCTTCCTCTTGTTGTCAGTCATGATGAATTACTTAGCCGTGCATCCCTTACAATCAAACATAGTCATCCCAACACACAACAGCCGGTACCAAAAACAACACTTGAACATGGGCACACATGCATCACTGCGGCTAACCTACATTCAGCAATACATTTTTCATCCATTCAGGTCTCTTCATTTAGAAGATGTTAAATGCCCTTGAAGGAAGCTTGTACTATGGGAACCACAGACTCTGCCATAGCTGACCTACTTATAAGACAACTAATTTTTTGATTTTCTCTGGCTTCATTACTTTCTGAATCAACAAGAACAAATATGTAGGATGAAATCAGAACTTCTGATCCAAATACTTGTTCTAATTAGTGATTCAAAGAGTAAAGAAAGCAATTGGACAAGTAGGGATGAGATCTGGGTTTGGGTTTGCCCTGGGTTCAAGGCAAACCTAGCCTGTTTATAATTCACAAACTTGCTGAACTATTGTGGTCATTTGCCCATCCAGGCTGCAGTAACGTAAACACAGTGCCAGTGATCACAGATGCTGCTGACCAAATACGGTAACAATGCCACTGACCAAATAAGGTCATTTTCCTTCTACTGAAAAACATCTTTAAACCATTTTGTAAATATGACAGATATCTTAGTATCTGGAGGTTTTTTTATCTTTGCTAAAATAATAGAGCATGGTAGCCGAGTTTTGCTACTGATTGCCAGAGAGCAATGACAGACCTGATACCATGCAAGCTCTGGAAATTTATTTAAAATGGAAGTTTTAATTATGTATCACCATTCTATGAAATATGAATCTACATGTTTTGAAGGGTTTAATTTAAACTAATTTCTTATCTACAGAGTATTATGAGCATTCCATTACTCCACCAGGGTAGAATATCTCTGCCCGCTAAAACCACTAATTCACAGGTGTTTGGAGACTTGCATTTTACCTTTTATCTCTGCCTTTCCAGATGAAAACATTTGCTACTTAGCAGCTAGCGATGCAACCCAATGAGGACTTATGCACTTAAAAAATTAATCCACAAAAAACTAACACTTTAGTGTTTGGTGAATGCTGAAGAGATCTGACAATTTTTAATACCTCCTGAGGGACTCCAGTGAGTAATCCCTGTGCTTGAGTACTTGGGTATGTACACTCAACCATTATAAGGAATTTCTTTGGTCTATTTTGGATTTCTTATTTATTTTTTTTATTTAAATTGTATATTTATTGAGTTTTCCAAACAAAAGAAAATAAAATAGAACATGGCGTTTACATATATATATTGCAGAAATCAGATAGTAATGTAGCAATACAAAGGATGGATATCTTGAATATCAACATTTCGTATAGAAAAAATATCAAGAAGAAGAAGAAAAAAGGGATGAGAGATTGCAAGGGGAGATATAAAAGGTTATTCTTCATTAGAGTATTTTTGTAGCCTTAAGCAAAGCCTATATAAGCTTACAGAATCATTTCCATAGTTTTCACCAAAAAAATAGTGAGATTTTTGCTGTTTACATATCTGTTTGTTCAAGTGGATCATGGGGAAGAGTGGTGAGATCCTTAGCTAGATCCCAAGGGCCCAAATCTTATTCAATTTAGATACATAATCACCAACCAGGAGTTGTGCTTTAGAAGGGGTATTGGAACTCATCCATAGTGTTGGGATAATTCTGTTGGCCGCTAATAGGATATATGATGTCAATCTATTGGAAAGTTTCCCCAGGTTGGAATAAGATAGGCCCAGCAAACAGCGTATTGGGTCTCCAGGAATCTTTATCTGAAGTATCTGTCTCAACAGGGTCAGCGCCACATCCCAAAAGGGGGAAATCAATTCACAGCTTCAAAAAATATGAAAAAGGGTACCCTTCTCTTTACCGCAACACCAACATAGGGGTGAAAACGCTGGGTTTTGACAGTGGAGAACTTCGGGGGTTCTCTACCAAAGCATTAAAATCTTCAGGGCTGTCTCTCCCTGCGCCACACATCTGGAGATGAGGTCCAGATCTTGGACCATGTTGGTAATGCGATAGATTTATTATAATTATAATTGTGTGTATCTTCGGAGACTTAGGAGGTATCGTGGAGTAATTTATATATAGAGGAGATGAGGCCTGGTTGAAAGGGTCCCTGTGCACAAATTTGTTCGAAGTCTGAAGGTTTGGATAGGGTCAAGGTCGGTGAGATGGTAGAAATGCAGTGCTTAATCTGCAAGTATGAGTAAAACAATTGTTTAGGTATGTGGTGCTTCGTCTGTATAGCGGGATGGACAAAATGGCGTATTTGAAACAATGTAGCTTGAGCCCATTTTTCCATTCGTTCATGTGAAAGTCTATCTGGTATATGAGGATTAAATAATACATTCATGAGGGGGACATGTGGCGACGAGAGAGAGAGAGAACCTCACTGAGCACCTGCGCCAGATTTTTAGCATGAAGCGCATTGAGGCTAGGCAAAGATCCAGTAATCTGGGATCTAGACGGGGGGGTGACCAAATGAGGGAACATGGATGCACCGGGTGAATTGATCCCATTTCTATCTCTGACCACCTGCTTGGGGCCTTCTGAGAGGACCAGGAGGCTATCAATCGGAGGTGGGTTGCATAATAGTATTTAAGGACATTCGGGGCTCCTAGGCCTCTTTGATTCTTAGGTGCAAAGACCACCAAGCTAGCTATCCAATGGGCCCTACCTCCCCATATGAACTCCCAGAACCAATACTTAAGTAGCTTGAGTTGAGGCAGCGGTATCTCTACAGGGAGGATCTCAAATAGATATAACAATTTTGGCATAATGGTCATTTTAAGAACATTAATTCTACCCAACCAAGAAATTGGGTCAGTCCCCCATCTCCTCAACATGGTGTTAATATTGGAAAACAAAGGGGTGAAGTTGGCCTGATACAGAGAGGTATATGATTTGGTGACCGCCTATAGGGGTATGTTTTCTGGAGTGACTCTAGATCATCAGGGGGGATTTGAAGGGTAAGAGCTTCAGTCTTAGAAGTATTGATCTTGTACCCAGATAGTTTTCCGAATTGGATCAGCAGGGAATGTAAATTAAGGAGTGAGACCAGTGGGTGAGTTAAAGTTAGAAGCACATCATCAGCAAACAATGACAACTTATATTCCCTTTGTCTCATAGGGACTCCCCAAATATCTGGATCGGCTCTAACTGCTGCTGCTATAGGTTCTAGTGAGAGGATAAAAAGCAAAAGTGCCGTTGGACATCTGGTACGTTTGTGAAAGAACGGAAGACATCTGTACTTGTAATGTGGGATTAGAGTAGAGTACTTGAAGGGCTGATATGAAAGGGCCCTTAAAACCGTATTTGGAAAGGATTGCAATCATATAACCCCAACTTAACCTATCGAATGCTTTCTGGGCATCCAAGCTCAGCACTATTGCTGGCCGTTGTCCAGCATGTCTATCAGATCTATGGTCCTTCTAGTGTTGTCCCCTGCATGACTTGAAGGTACAAATCCCACTTGGTCCTTGTCTATGAGCTTACAAAGCATTTGGGATAGACAGTTGGCTAAAATTTTTGTGAAAAGTTTATAATTCAAATTTAAGAGGGAGATGGGTCTGTAATTAGCGTGGACTGAGGGGTCTTTGTCAGGTTTTGGTATGATCGTTACATGGGAGTGTAAAAAGGTTTTATGGGGATCTTTTCCCTTTGAATAGTTATATAGGGATAGTAGGTGTGGTGCCAAGATTTGGGTAAAGATTTTATAGTAAGAGTAGGGCAGACCGTCTGGGCCTGGAGACTTGTGTGAGAGTAGGTCTTTAATTGTAGCAGTGAGCTCCTCGATTGTAATTTCAGCATTTAGTTTGTCAAGATCTGAAGATGTAAGTTGGGGCAGGGATATATCTTTCAATAACTCTTCCAAGGCTTCCTGTGTAAAGGGTGGATGGTGAGGGGGAGTTAAGCTATTATAAAATCTATTATAGAATTCACCAAACAACTTGGTCATATTTTGGGAGCAGTATGTAGGGTTCCCATCTGGTTGAATAATAACATCAGGGAGAGATTGAGTGGGGCAAGGATTATGTTTCAATGCAAGCATTTTAGGAGCTTTTAAGTTGATTGCGGATGGAGGTTACGGCTCGGAGAAGGGCCACCATGGGGGAAAGCATCAGAACTCCCTCTGCAACTTTAAGTTTTGATAATAAAGCATTTTTTGGGCCTCTGTGTTTTTCTTCAATCTGGATCCTTCGGCTATGCATTGCCGACAGAAAAAGGCCTTGTGTGGTTCCCACAGGGTGGAGGCCCCTGACACTGTGCCTTGATTAAGCTGAAAGAACTCTGTGAGAGCAGTAGAAAACTGCTTTTGTATCTATGCGGTTAAGTAGCGACTCCTTGAGTCGCCAGTGGCATTTTTTAGAGTATACCCCAGCCAGAGACAGGTCCAGAAATAATGAGGCATGGTCAGACCAAGTTATCTGACCAATTTCTGATGCTACTACGTTGGAAAGGAGAGGGGCAGATACGAAAAAGTAATCCAGTCTGGAAAACATTTTGTGGGGGGGGGGGAGTAGAAAGCAAATTGTCTGCCTGTGGGGTGAACTCTCCAGGAGTTGAAAAGATGGTGTGCTCTGATTATTTTCTGAAAGGAGGCGGCCATAGATTTTGTTAGGGGCGGTGGGGCTAGTTTAAATAAAGATTGCCTGTCCCATGTGGGTGATAGAACCATGTTGAAATCCCTGCCAACAAATATGAAAGGTTGGGTAAAGCGTTTTAACCAGTCAAAGGCTTTGGTCAGAAATTTTACCTGGCCAGTATTAGGTACATAAACATTCATCAATGAAAAGGAGGTAGCCAAATAACCACAGTTTAAAATTATGTAACGGCCTTGGGGGTCTAAGAAAGATGAGCGAACCTTAACCAGGCATGAATGCCTGATCACCCGGGCTTTGCCAGAGGGAGCAGAGGCCATAAAGGAAGGGGGGAAATGCTTTTACACACATTTAAGTGATCCCCCTGCCCTAAAGAGCATCTCCTGTACCAGGGTTATATTCGGTCCTGAGGCCTTAAACTGCCATCCAGCGCTTCTCAATAGAGTTTAAGCCCTTGACATTGTATGTATATAACTTTTAAAGCCATAACATTACCTTGTATTTAAGCAAACATAGCATATCATTGTGGCGAGTGACCCCTGTGGTGTACGCCCATTAGTACAGAATAACCTTAGAAAAAGATTCAATTAACTTTTTGTAAGCTTAGAAAATAAAGGCCTGCTCGGCCAATGAAAAAGGAGTCCTAGGAAAAAGAAAAAATTTGAAATAGAAAAAAACATAGGATACCAAAGTCTAGGTCCTGAGAGGCAGTTGTCTCTTGGGTAACCCCGGCCATAGCTCTGGGGTTTAGAGGGATGCAGGGAGAGTGCGATGAAGGGGAAGAGATATCCTGTAAGCCCTGTCCCCGCTTCCAACATGGCAATATAAAAGCAATTTATAGTAGGTAAAAAAGAAAGAACAGTAACTTTGTTAATAGGCCCCTTCAGATCTACCATGGTAGATATACCTTTGGAGAGTTATGTTCACCCTCCAACATGGGAGAAAAAGAAACGTCTTGGGGGCAACCAAAATTTTCACACGATCAGAAGCCTCTAACAGAACAAAACAGAGGAGAGGAGATAACTGAACTCCTTAATGAGCTGGATTGTATCCAGCCCTCGGGGAAGAAATGATTCACAACCGGAGGAGATCAGGAAACAGTCAGGTTGGAGATTTGTTGTATTGAGAGTGCTGGGGTGTTCCCTCTGCCTCTGACTGGGGTCCAGATTCTGGATGGTGCTGGGGTAGCTCTTGGTGTTGAAGGCATGGGTGTGAGATCTTCCGCAGATAGTGCAGGGAGACCTAGGCTTTTCAAGAAGGCCTCCCCTTCCTGAAGATCTCGTAGGACATGTTGTACTCCCTCTTTCATAACACTGAGGCAAAAAGGAAATCCCCAATAGTATGGAATGTTGTGGGTTTGTATATGTGACGTTACTGGTCTCTGGGTGTGTCTCTTCGCCAGGGTAATGGGTGATAGGTCGCTGTATATGCGGATCCTGTCCCCTTTGTGTTCAATGTGAGATCTATTGCGCGTAGCTTACGTCAGGGCCTCCTTACTTTCATATAAATGAAATCTGACAATAATGTCTCTAGGCCTTGCCCCTGAAGGTGGTTTCGGGGCCAGCAATCTGTGGGCCCTGTCAAGGCGACAGTCAATGTCAGGGATGTCAGGGGCCAGGGTGTTGAATAGGCCCAGAAGGTATGATCTGATATTTTTGTCACTTACTTTTTCGGGAACACCTCTGATCCTTACGTTTTGGCGTCTTTCCCTATTTTCGAGATCTTTCTGTTGTAGTTGAAGCTGTGACACTGCGTGCTTGAGGGATACATTTTCTTCCTCCAAAGTGTGAACATATTGGGTCACTGCATCAAACTTGGTGTCTAATACATCTGTACGCACTCCAATCTGATCCAGCTCTCCTCTCAGCTCTTGTGACAGTTTCCCTGTTACCTGGGCAACATTATGTGTTATTTTTTGTAGCAAAGCTTGTAGCTTGTCATCCAGTACTTCTGGGGTTAAGGATGTGTGGATCGTGGAGCCTTGAGATGGGGTGAGGCGTTGTTTGTCGCCAGTTCGGGACGTGTTGTTGCGGCCGTGTTCCACCAGGTTGGCCTGAGAAATTGAGATTGGGTTTCGGGCCTAGTGAGAAATCGATCCATGCCCGGACTAGGCCACGGCTCGGATCTAGATCGGTATACCGACTTCTGGTCACCGATTTTCACCATGTGGTGGGCGATGTGTATAGGGGGTCTTTGTACTTACCCCTGAGTCTGAGGATTGCCTGTGGAGCTGAGCAGGGGCAGATGAAAGGGGGGACTTGCAAAAGCTCTTCTGTCACACGTCCACCAAGTGTAGGCTCCAAACCAGGTTTTTTTAGCATATTCAGGGCTATGGACTCCTTTCCCTCCCCAAAATGACAACACTAGCCCAGTTGCATAGCAAGAAGAGAAGAAGAAGGAGAAGAGGAGCACAAGCTCAACAATACCTGAAAGCTTGGGATACTTCACTTCCCTACCGAAGGCTAAATGAAGCAGCGGAAGAGCAAAGAAAAGTATTTGCAGATGAGGAGTAGCAAAGTTGGATGACATATTACTTTACCCTGCATTGGAAAAGAAAGTGGTCCATTTAAGAACATGTTTATTGAATTAGGCCTAGTCTACAAAATGTAGTGGTAAACACATGGCAGCATTTAAGCAAAGACAGGAAAGGGAGACTTCTTGTACACACGATGTGAAAACCGGATGAAAAATTCCGCTTTCGACGCAATCGTACAATAATCTGATCGTTATTACACAGCTGCCGTATGACATTTTCCTAAGGGACAGACACGAAAAATTTTTTCTCGTGCGATACCAGATCGTATGATTTTAATTTAATCAGTAGAGTTTTCTTCCAAAAATACAATACAAATACATTACAGCACTTACAGATTTTTTTTCTTTAGTAACTTATTCGCATTCAAAATGGAGACTAGCATGCAAAAAAAAACGTACGATCATTAGTCTGATAATCTCATTGTGTGTACTAGGCTTTAGGTTCATGACACATCAGTGTTTTTTTTCCAAACATTAATCACTGCTGCAGGTTGCTTATGCCACCGACTAGAAGCGATTTGTAGCTAGTGATTTAAGTTGTAGCTAGTGATTGCTACAGAATTGAATTTATCCTTGTCTACATATCACTTGCCTTTAGTTTTAAAGATGTCACTGTTAGCGATCACAAGGACAATCGTTATGATTTTCTTTGCAAAAAATTGCTGTAACAAAACGGGGAGATTAATTACTGCAGGAAAATTGCCTGTGTGTCACCAGACAAAGTTACATAGGAGATAGCTATTCTCTCCCCTGTCTCTTTCTGATGGTTCTATAATATTAAGAATATGTGAGAAGGCAGTGCCATCCTGGCAACTTGGGGGGAGTCTTTTTTTCTCTAACTGCGGGCCTGTTCACATAATTTGTTCTCTTGCAGTATAATTCACACTTTTTGCTACTTAAACAAAGCCCTGTTTATCCCTGTTTAGATAGTTCACATCAATGTGGTGCTGGTAATGCATCTTTAAAAAATAGGACATATTTTATTTTTGTGCAAATCCCCCACAGAAGCTACTTAATCTGGGTTATCTTTTCTGCCACAACTCTTTAAAATTTTACATGTTACATGTTTCACCCATTTTTAGGGTGGAACATGTAACATGTTCCCACTCCTGCAGCCGCTGCATCTTGACTGAAAGCGGGGGATCTTCTCCCCTTGCTCGCTGTCACTATCTGTGGCTGTCAGCTTGTATTTCTCAGTACACTACCATGGCACCATTGAGTGCTCTGGTTGTTCATTGTTTCTTCCTGTCAGTGTGTATCTGCCTGACCATATGAGGTATAAGCAGACAGATCCATTGACAACCCTGCATGAGTCCTAAATGGCACCAGCGATCAGGCTCCAAGTAAAGAAAAATGATAAATGCAGCTGCTGGCATCACCCTGGTACAACCACTTGAAGTCAAATGACGTGCTAGGTACATGATTTGATGGCAAGTGGATAATAATGCACAGAACACAGGCCACAGCAAATGGATGGTAGATTAACCACTTGACCACCATAAGGCTTTACCCCAGCACTGTGCTACTTTAACTGGAAATGGCTGTCATGCAACACTATACACAAATGAAATTTATATCATCAGCACACAACTAGAGCTTTCTTTTAGTGGTATTTGTTCACCACTGGGTTTTTTATTATATAGAACAAAAAAGGCCAACATTTAAAAAAAAAAAAAAACCCAAATTTTCTATTTTATGTTATAAAACATATCCAATAAAATCGAATTTCTTCATACATTTAGGCCAAATTATAAGCTGCTATATGTCTTTGGTAAAAAAAAGTTATAACGTCTACAAACTATGGTGTACTGGGTGGCACAGTGGTGTAGTGGTTAGCACTTTCGCCCAGCAGGAAAAGGGTCACTGGATGAATCCCAACCATGACAGTACCTGCCTGGAGTTTGCATGTTCTCCCTGTGCCTGCGTGGGTTTCCTCCGGGTACTCTGGTTTCCTCCCACACGCCAAAGACATGCTCATAGGTTAATTGGCTCCTGTCTAAATTGGCCCTAGTATATGCATGAATGTGAGTTAGGGACCTTAGATTGTAAGCTCCTTGAGGGTTGGGACTGATGTTAATATACAATGTACATGTAAAGCGCTGCGTAAATTCACGGCGCTATATAAGTACCTGAAATAAATAAATAAAATATGCTGGAATTTATGCAGATTTTAAGCTACTCTGACGTTCTGACTGCTTATCACATTTCTTGAGGTGCAAAAATGCCAGGACAGTATAAACTTCCCTCAAATGAGGGCGAAGCTATAGCGTCATTGCATTACTTCCGGTTTCGGGTCCGTGGAACGCATCGCATCCTGGACATCCAGTTTTTCTCATGCTTATCTGATTTTACCCAAATGTAAGTGCAATACTCTCTATTTTTATCATAAAGGTGAGGCAGCTTTTCTGTAGACCTGGATACCCATGAGTGGAGCAAAAAGAGGGCTAGCACGTGTGGAGACACCGTGCACACCGCATGGTTTTCCATGGAATTCTTTCTACAACACCAGATTAAACATTTTTTTCTGCAGCACTATACCATGGACTTGTTAATATTTACACACGCTTTTTGAAGCACTATATTAAGCAGCACTTGTCACGTTTTAGATTAACCAGTTGCCGACCGGCCGCCGTCATTATATGGTGGCAAGTTGGCACTGCTGCGCAAATTGCCGTATCGGTACGGCGCTCGTGCCTGCGCGTAGGGAGTGCGCATGTGCCTGCGGCAATCGTATTAGCTACAGAACCGATCAATCTACAGGCCCAGACCAATGATTTCTGGTCTGGACCTGCTGATCGGTTCTGGCGAATGAAATGCCTCCTCTGCCTGTGTAATGTAAACACTGTCAAAGGAAGTGATGCAATCTCACCTCCTGGAGTCCTTTTCGGTTCCAGCGTGGGGGGAAGGAACATCTAACATTGAGTTGCACAACACTACACTAACACCAGCACACGTTAGGCACACAATTAAGCCCTTGATTGCCCCCTTGATCACCCCCTGATCGCCCCCCCCAGTTAACCCCTTCACTCCTGTCACTGTGTCACTTAGTGCAGTGATCAGATTTTTCTCTGATCACTGTACTTGTGTCACTTGTGACACTAAATCACCTTAGGCCCCTTTAAAAACATACGGACCGTTTGTCCGTTTTTCATCCATCCGTTGATGGATGAAAAACGGACATCAATGCAACTCTATAGAAAAACGGATGACAACGGTTGATCATTCATTTGCACCCATTTTCATCTGCTTCCGTCAACATCCGTTTTTTTGAACGGATGAAAGTCCTATTTTTCATCCGTCAAAGAAACGGATCGGACGAAAAACAGATGTAAACGGAAGAAGGGTCAGTTTTTCATCCGTTTTTGTATTGGTAATGGATGTAAAAAAAACTGATGAAAAACTGATGACCAGAGATGAAAAACGGATGAAAAAATGGATGAAAAAACGGATGAAAAAATGGATGAAAAACGGATGAAAAATGGATGAATACTTCATCCGTTTTGATGTGACGGAACTGATGAACTGATGAATGGTCCATATGTGTGAAAGGACCCTTAGGGTAGGTAGTGGTGGGTAGTAGTAGGCCCAGTGTCATGGTGACATTAGTTAGGTTACTTTTTTATTTTGTCAGGGTACCCGCTGTATATACCTAATAAAGGTTTTAACCCCCTGATCGGGTGACATCGGTTTTAGCATGAGTTAGGGTCAGCATAAATACCAGGCAGGGTCAGATTAGTCAGGTATTTTAACACGCACACACACACACACACTAGATAGGTCCGTTACTAGTATAGTATCTGAACGGATCAATATCTGTAATCTGATCAGATCTATACTATTGTCCCGAGTACTTAAGTGCTCCTGAAAATGCAGCGTTAGCGGGATCAGCTCCGATACCTGCTAGAACCTGCATTTAGCCCCTCTGCCCAGCCCAGCCCACCCAAGTGCAGTATCAATAGATCACTGACACAAAGCACAACACACATAACTGCAGTTTTCGCAGAGTCACGCCTGATCCCTGCGAACACTAACAGTTATCTTTTGGTAGCAATTGAAACAGGCTCTAACAAGCAGGGGCGCTCTTTTGCCTGTGAGTCACCCTAGTGTACCTATAAATTTAGAGGCCAAAATGTCCAATCAGAGGTACCATAGGTGTGCGCAGCCTATTGCATTAGGGTGTGCACCCCAAATGTATTAAAACCTGGATGATGTTAGTAGGGCAGTGGATTTGCCAGTAGGGCGGAGGTTGTAGTCAGTGCGGCAATGGACATTTTTTATTTTTATTATTTTATTAATTTATTTATATTTTTAACAATTTTTTTAGGAGCCCCATTGGGGGACTTTGAAGAAATATCAGCAGGGGGAATCTGCGCCTCATGGGGTGATTAGGGTGTGCCCAGGCACACCCAGCACCCCCTCTGCGCACGCCTATGAGAGGTACACTAGTGAAGAGGCCTACATGTTGCTGAGCATGACAGATGAGACCGATGGGGAAGCCTCACTGTCACATTCAGGCTCAGCATACAAACCTGTAGACAGCAGTGGCACCCTGTCAGATAGCTTTGATGGAGTAGTGGTCCCTGCTAAGGTCAGGAGTACCCGATCCCATTCTGCTGTTGCTGAGATGCAAGAACCACAGGGCTCTCGTATGGAGCAGAGAGCCAGTACTAGTGCCGCACATCCTTCTGGTGAACTGGCAAGAACCAGCAGCCTAGTACATCCTGGTCGTAGGCAAACCCGCACTGCAATAACACTTGGTGACATAGGGAGTCCCATAAGTGCAGTTCAAGCTGGTGTGGCTATCACAAGTAGTGTCCCACAGCCACTAAGAAGACAAAGACAAACACAAGCCCACAGAGCCCATAGTGCCCATTGTGCTGCATATGCTAACCCTGATTGGCAACCTATCACTTTTCACTTCTTCTGTGCCTAAACTTCCCCCATTCATTGGCCAACCCATCATTCAAGTGGAAACAGTTGATTTTACGGCCCTTCATTTTTATTCACTGTTTTTCACGGAAGATTTCTAGAGATCTATTGTGGACCAAAGCAACTTATATGCTGGTCAATTCATCCCAGCTAATCCCCATTTTACACTTGCCAGAGAATGGAAACCTATTACGGTTTCTGAATTTAAGACCTTTTTGGGCCTTTCCCTCCTCATGGGCATATGTAAAAAATCTGAGTTCTGGTCATATTGGTCCACTGACAGAATTCATAATATGCTTGTGTTCTCTGTTTCCATGGCCAGGACGCGATACGAGCAGATCTTGCAGTTCATGCATTTCAAAGACAATGAACTCTGTCATCCTTGGGGTGACCCTGAATATGATCGGCTCCACAAAATTCGGCCCCTCGTAAACCACTTCAACTAACAATTCACAGCCTTGTTTATTCCCGATCACGTTCTCTGCGTAGACGAGTCCCTGATTAAATTTTCTGTTGGTCTTGCTTTAAAAGAGTTTCTCCCCAGCAAGTGTGCCAATCAAGATGTATAAGCTCTGTGACAGTGCCACAGGCTATACATATAGTTTTATGGTTTATGAGGGAAAAATATAGTCACGTGGAGCCCCCCAACTGCCCAGACTACACAGGGAATGCTGGCAAGATTGTTTGGGACTTGGTGTCACCCTTATTTTTAAAGGGGTACCCCTTATACGTGGACAATTATTACACAAGCCACTTTTTAGTCACCTTTTTGATCATGGGATTGGTGAATGTGGCAGTGGGCAATCTAATTACTGGGGTATCCCCCAATGGCTTGTAGAATCCCATCTTAGACAGAGGAAGAGAGCCTGCTTGAGATGTAATAATTTGCTCACGGTGAAGTGGAGGGACAACCAAAATGTTTTCATTCTGTCCTCCCTTCATGCAGATACAACAATCCAAATTCCAACTGCGACTGGTGTTTTGGAGAAGCCCCTCTGTGTCCACAAATACAACCTTAATATGGGAAGGGTGGACCTCGACGACCAGTTATTGGCGCCGTACTTAATAGCCCATTAGGCCAGACGCTGGTACAAAAAAGTGTCTGTATACCTTTTTCAATTGGCTCTGCTGAATGCTTATGTGCTATACAATGCGTCTGGACGTACTGGATCTTTCCTTAAATTCCAGGAAGAGATTGTCACAGCCCTTCTGTTTCCAGACGTGCTATGACCCAACTTCACAATGTAAATGCAGTGAGCCGGCTGCATGAGAGGCACTTCACCCCTAAAAAGATGTGTCTGCAGACGACACGGATATAGGCATGACACCAGCTTTTATTGTCCCTCCTGTCCTGGCCAACCTGGTCTTTGCATCGGTGAATGTACCAACGCTACCATACACTAGTGGAGTAATAGGGTAGGGTACAGCACAACACAGGCATAGGGAACACTTTCACAGGGTCTCCAAAGATGCCACCGCATTTTGAGAGACCCAAACCTGGAACCTTTAGTTACCGGTAAAAATAAAAGTGCACAAAATAAAAAAATACAATTTTTTTAAAAAAAATATAAAATAAAAAAGCCAAAAATAGTTCTCATTTTCTTGTTTTTCTCTATTGTTCTCTCTATTGTTACTGTATTTTATGCTTACCTGTAATGTTTTATTGTTACTGTGTTTTATCATGTTTTCTTTGCAGGTATATATTTTTTCTATACATTACTGTTTACTGTGTTTTATTGTTAACCATTATTTTATGTTCAGGTACGCCATTCAGCTGCAGCACTGATTTATTTATCTTGACAGCAACAGTGTTTGCTTCCACGATACGTAAATCAGTGACTCCAGTTGTAGGATTTCACCACCACAGTTAAAAAAAGAGCATATATGCTGAAGCATAGGGGCAGGGGTGGACATAGGGGCAAATTGCCCCTATGCTTCGGCATATATTTTTAGAACAGTGCTATGCTGATCATTAGAAGTGGGTGGATGCAGGGAGATTTTCTAATGGTGGGTATATCATTGATTGATTGATTCTCTTTTTTCATTCACAGGCTGCATGAAAAAAAAAGAACATTACAACATATGCCCAACAAGGACCAGCGACGTACTAGTATGTTGCTGGACTTTGAGTGGGTATACCGGAATGATGCCTGCAGGTTTAGGTATCATCTTGGTATTGTTCTTTTCAGCCAGCAGTCGACTTTCATGTAAAAGCAATCCTAGTGGCTGATTAGCCGTTAGACTGCTTTTACAAGCAGTGGGAAGGAAAGCCCCCCCCCCCACCATATTCCATGATTTTCTCGGGCTCTCTTTTCCCACCCAAGGATGCAGCTGACCATAAAGCTGATTGAAGACTAGAATGGCTCCATTCATCTCCATGGCCTAAGAAACTGGAGGCTATGAACATTTATGACTTAGGTTTCACTGGATATAAACAGCACCACTGGGAAATTGTGAAAGCATCTTATCACACCGATCTTGGTGTGGTCAGATGCTTTAAGGGCTGAGGAGAGATCTAGAGTCTAATAGACCCCAAATTAAAAAAAAAATACCTGTCACTACATATTATTATCATAGGGCAGGAATAGGCAACCTGTGGCCCTCCAGATTTTGTGGAACTACATTTCCCATTAGGCATTGCAAGGCTGGCAGTTACAATTACTCCCAGAGGCATGATGGGACTTGTAGTTCTGCAACAGCTGGAGGGCCGCAGGTTGCCTACCCCTGTCATAGGGGATATTTAAATTCCCTGTGATAACAATAAAAATGGTAAAAAAAATTAAAGGGACAGTGTAAAAATAAAATAAAAAGCAAAATAAATCATTTAAAAAAAAGCACCCCTGTCCCCCCGTGCACGCGAGCAACAGTGAACGCAAGTGTTGGTCTTGTGTCGTATGTAAACAGCAATTGCACCATGCATGTGAAGTATCACCGGAACGTCAGATTGAGTGCAGTAATTCTAGCAGTAGACCACCTCTGTAAATCTAAAGTGGTAACCTGTAAAGGCTTTTAAAGGCTTTTAAAATGTATATAGTTTATCGTTGCTGTGCAGTTGTGCGTAATTTTAAAGCATATCATGTTTGATATCTATGTACTCGGCATAAGATCATCTTTTATATTTCACCAAACATTTGGGCAATATAGTGTGTTTTTGTGCATTGAATTAAAAAAAAAAGTGTTTTTCCCCAAAAAATTGTGTTTAAAAAGCGATGCGCAAAAACTTTATGAAAAAAAAATTGCAACACCCACCATTTTAATCTTTAGGTCCTCTGATTTAAAAAATGATATAATGTTTGGGGGTTCAAAGTAATTTTCTAGCAAAAAAATAATTTTTTTCATGTAAACAAAAAGTGTCAGAAAGGACTTGGTGGTTCAAGTGGTTAGAAGAGTGGGTGATGTTGGGCATAAAATGCTCAACAGCTCAACCCCCCCCCAAATGACCCCTTTTTGGAAAGTAGACACCCCAAGCTATTTGCTTAGAGGCATTGAATATTTTATTTTTTGTCACAAGTTTTGGGAAAAGTGACATTTTTTTTTGCACAAAGTTGTCACTAAATGATATATTGCTCGAACATGCCATGGGTATATGTGGAATTACACCTCAAAATACATTCTGCTGCTTCTCCTGAGTACAGGGATACCACATGTGTGGGACTTTTCGGGAACCAAGCCACGTACAGGACCCTGAAAAACAATCACCACCTTCAGGATTTCTAAGGGCGTAAAATGGTAATTTCACTCCCTCACTACCTATCACAGTTTCGGAGACCCTGAAATGTCAAGATAGCACAACCCCTTCCCCCCAAATGACCCCATTTGGAAAGTAGACATCCAAAGCTATTTCCTGAGAGGCATGTTGGGTCCATGGAATATTTTAGATTTTGTCACAAGTTTCGGGAAAATTTACATTTTTTTTATTACACAAAGTTGTCACTAAATGATATATTGTTCACACATGGCTCACACATGGCATGGGTATATGTGAAATTACACTCCAAAATGCATTCTGCTGCTTCTCCTGAGTATGGTGAGCATGTGTTAGACTTTTTGGGAGCCTAGTTGCGTACAGGACCCCAAAATCCAATCACTGCCTTCTGGCCTTTTAAGGGCATAAAATTATGATTTTATTCCTCACTACCTATCACAGTTTTGGAGGCCCTGAAATGTTAAGTTAGCACAAACACCCTCCCCCCAAATGATCCCATTTTGGAAAGTAGACGCCCCAAGGTATTTGCTAAGAGGCATGGTGAGTGTTTTGTAGCTCTCATTTGTTTTGGAAAATGAAGAAAGAAAAGGAAAATGTATTTTTTTTCTTTTTTCAATTTTCAAAACTTTGTGACAAAAAGCGAGATCTGAAAAATACTCAACATGCCTCTCAGCAAATAGCTTGGGATGTCTACTTTCCAAAATGGGGTCATTTAGGGGGGTTTGTGCTATCTTGGCATCTCATGGCCTCCAAAACTGTCATAGGTAGTGAAGAGTGAAATCAAAAATGTACGCCCTTTAGAAAGCCTGAAGGCGGTGCTTGGTTTTTGGGGTCATTTACATGGCTAGACCGCCAAAAGGTCTCACATAAATGGTATCCCCATACTCAGGAGTAGAGTTGAGCGAACTTCTGGAAGTTCGGGTTCTGCTGGTTTGGCCGAACTTTGGGACAAAGTCCGGGTTTGGGTCCGGACAGAACTCGAACTTTGTCCCGGACCCCGAACCCCATTGAAATCAATGGGGACCCAAACTTTTAGGCACAAAAATGGCTGTAAAAAAGTCCTGGAAAGTCCTAGAGGTCTGCAAAAGGAAGGAAAATGGGGCTAAGGGTGGGACAAGTGCCCTACAAAGAAATGGGGACAGGGAAATAACTAAAAGCATTTTTAAAATGTTCTAAAATCATCTTCAAACTGTGTGAAAAAAGTATAAATAAGCCGGGAGAACCCATATCACTGTTCTACAATCATCTGGAAACTGTGTGTTAAACTTTAACTAAAACCGGGAGAACCCATATCACTGTTCTACAATCATCTGTAAACTGTGTGTTAAACTTAAACTAAAACCGGGAGAAGCCATATCCCTGTTCTAAAATCATCTAAAACCTGTGTGTGAAACTTTAACTAAAACAGGGAGAACCCATACTACTGTTCTACAATCATCTGGAAACTGTGTGTTAAACTTGAACTAAAACCGGGAGAACCCATACTACTGTTCTACAATCATCTGGAAACTGTGTGTTAAACTTTAACTAAAACCGGGCGAACCCATATCACTGTTCTAAAATCATCTAAAAACGGTGTGTGAAACTATAGCAGAGCGAACCCATATCACTGTTCTAAAATCATCTAAAAACTGTGTGTGAAACTATAGCAGAGTGAACCCATATCACTGTTCTAAAATCATCTAAAAACTGTGTGTGAAAATATAACAGAGCGAACCCATATCCCTGTTCTTCTCTCTGCTATAGTTTCACACACAGTTTTTAGATGATTTTAGAACAGTTACAATACAATTCAACACAGGAGGAATCAGATCACCCTGGCAAGAAACCTACAAATTCCTCCTGATTCCAAAGAACAGAAATTATCATTCATCTGGCAGAGGGCACACAACCAAACTTTGGGCCCATAACCCAAGAGACTGTTCCCACATTAAAGTGGTTGTAAAATCCCATAGATTATTATGTAAGCCTATAATAAGGCTTACATATAGATACTGTAAATATCTCCTAAACATGCACTGTTTAGGAGATATTTGCTGTACATGCAGCCGATGACATCATCAGCGCATGTGCTCTGGAGGAACGGCCACCCGTGCTGGTACTTCAGAGCCCTGTGCCATGACCAACAAGTCCCGTGTAAATGCGTGGGAGTGGCCAATCACACAGTCGGAGTCTGCGGACCCTGAAGGAGGACAGGAGAAGATGGATGCAGCCTCCAGTGGTGACTGAATACAACTGTCTCATTGAACTGCTGCCTGGTGTGGAAATCCCATTTGTCCACATCTTCCCCCTATCTGGGCCAGAATTGGAAACCCTGCAGCAATATATTAACAAAAATCTGGAGAAGGGATTCATCCATCCTTCATCCTCACCTGTGGGGACTGAAATATTCTTTGTTGAAAAAAAAGGATCGCTCACTTCTGCTTTGTGTAGACTATTGGAAGCTCAAGAAAGTTGGCAATAAAAATTATTACCTGTTTTCTTAGGTTCCCAGACCTTTTCTAAGGTTCTGAACGGCCCAGCTTTCACCAAACTGAATTTGCATGGTGCTTATAACCTGGTACGCATCAGAGAGGGACATGAGTGGAAAACAGCATTCTGGACACGTTTTGGACAAGGGAATGCTCTTTGGTCTGTGCAATGCGCATGCCACAGTACTTAAACACTTTCTTTAACCGTTTGGGGTGTTTAGAAACTTGTGGCAGGACAGTCGTCTGTGAATCGTGAGTTCTTATCGACTATGGAAGGTATCTCTAGTGATTGGGGTCCTTGACAAGCTAATGAAATGCTTGAACGTAAAGAGACGAAGACGTATACGCACAAGGACTGTTCCATCAGTCATGGTAGAAGTGTACTTTTGTTACATGGTGGTTCTCCATTCCACTCTCTTTGTCCTACATTAGTTCCACGTGCTAATGCTTCTCCAGATCTATAAGAGCCTTCCATAGACACCGTACGCGTAACGTGTCTGGTTTCTCGTAA
>BLSH010190650.1:2087621-2101332 GCA_018402905.1 Glandirana rugosa
TTTTTCATTAAATAATCTGTTCTATTTTTGATGAGTGTTACCATCACACGTCCACGCGTAACGTCACAGTCGGTGACGACCGATATCATCAGACCTCCAAAGGACTAAAGGACTACTATAGCCAGCAGTGGCTGACACTGCAATGCGCACCTGCACACTACCATTGTGAGTAGTTTTTATCTTGTCTAATAAATTACTTTTTTTAACACTACTGCACTTAGAGGCGCACCCTTTCTTGTTCTTGTTCTCTCCATCAACATGCACCATTTCACTGATCCCTGGAGGCCCAGTCTGTTTTTGACAGTGGCGGCTGGTGAAGTTTTAGGATGGGGAGGTGCCAGACCACACCCTTCCTTTTTGACCCATCCTACTTCTCATAAACCCCACCCCTTATAGAATCCACCCACTCTATCCCCTGTATTCCACATATTGTGTCAGGAGTATACAGCTCAGTATCACAGGATACAGTATACAGCTCAGCATCACAGGTGGGCTATATTGCAGCGGGTAACACAGTATGCAGCCAGTACACAGGTATTGCAGCCAGCCAGTACACAGGTATTGTAGCCAGCCAGTACACAGGTATTGTCAGTACACAGGTATTGCAGCTAGCCAGTACACAGGCATTGTAGTCAGCCAGTACACAGGTATTGTCAGTACACAGGTATTGCAGCCAGCCAGTACACAGGTATTGTAGACAGCCAGTACACAGGTATTGTAGCCAGCCAGTTCACAGGTATTGCAGCCAGCCAGTACATAGGGATTGTCAGTACACAGGTATTGCCAGTACACAGGTATTGCAGCCAGCCAGTACACAGGTATTGTAGCCAGCCAGTACACAGGTATTGCAGCCAGCCAGTACATAGGGATTGTCAGTACACAGGTATTGCCAGTACACAGGTATTGCAGCAAGCCAGTACACAGGTATTGTAGCCAGCCAGTACACAGGTATTGTCAGTACACAGGTATTGCAGCTAGCCAGTACACAGACATTGTAGTCAGTCAGTACACAGGTATTGTCAGTACACAGGTATTGCAGCCAGCCAGTACACAGGTATTGTAGCCAGCGAGTACACGGATATTGTAGCCAGCCAGTACACAGGTATTGTAGCCAGCCAGTACACAGGTATTGTCAGTACACAGGTATTTCAGCCAGCCAGTACACAGGTATTATAGACAGCCAGTACACAGATATTGTAGCCAGCCAGTACACAGGTATTGCAGCCAGCCAGTACATAGGGATTGTCAGTACACAGGTATTGCCAGTACTCAGGTATTGCAGCCAGCCAGTACACAGGTATTTCAGCCAGCCAGTACACAGGTATTGTAGCCAGCAAGTACACAGGTATTGCCAGTACACAAGTATTGCCGCCGGCCAGTACACAGGTATTGCTAGTACACAAGTATTGCCAGTACACAGGTATTGCCAGTACACATGTATTGCAGACAGCCAGTACACAGGTATTGCAGCCAGCCAGTACACAGGTATTGTAGCCAGCCAGTACACAGGTATTGCCAGTACCCAAGTATTGCAGCCAGCCAGTACACAGGTATTGACAGTACACAGGTATTGCCAGTACAGAGTTATTGCTAGTACACAAGTATTGCCAGTACACAGGTATTGCCGCCAGTCAGTACACAGTTATTGACAGTACACAGGTATTGCCGCCAGCCAGTACACAGGTATTGGCAGTACACAGTTATTGTCAGTACACAGGTATTGCCAGTACACAGATATTGCCAGTACACAGGTATTGCCGCCAGCCAGTATACAGGTATTGCCAGTACACAGGTATTTCCAGTACACAGGTATTGCCACCAGCCAGTACACAGGTATTGCCGCCAGCCAGTACACAGGTATTGTCAGTACACAGGTATTGCCAGTACAAAGTTATTGCCAGTACACAAGTATTGCCAGTACACAGGTATTGCCGCCAGCCAGTACACGGTTATTGCCAGTACACAGGTATTGCCAGTACACAGGTATTGCTGCCAGCCAGTACACAGGTATTGCCAGTACACAGTTATTGTCAGTACACAGGTATTGCCAGTACACAGATATTGCCAGTACACAGGTATTGCCGCCAGCCCGTATACAGGTATTGCCAGTACACAGGTATTTCCAGTACACAGGTATTGCCACCAGCCAGTACACAGGTATTGCCAGTACACAGGTATTTTTGCCAGCCAGTACACAGGTATTGTCAGTACACAGGTATTGCCAGTACACAGGTATTTTTGCCAGCCAGTACACAGGTTTTGCCAGTACACAGGTATTGCCGCCAGCCAGTACGCAGTTATTGCCATTACACAGTTATTGCCAGTACACAGGTATTGCCACCAGCCAGTACACAGTTATTGCCAGTACACAGGTATTGCCAGTACACAAGTATTGCCACCAGCCAGTACACAGGTATTGCCAATACACAGATATTGCCAGCACACAGGTATTGCTGCCAGCCAGTACACAGGTATTGCCAATACACAGGCATTGCCGCCAGCCAGTACACAGGTATTGCCAGTACACAGGTATTGCCACCAGCAAGTACACAGGTATTGCCAGCACATAGGTATTGCCGCCAGCCAGTACACAGGTATTGCCAGTACACAGGTATTGCCGCCAGCTAGTACACAGTTATTGCCAGTACACAGGTATTACACAGCCAGTACACAGGTATTGCTAGTACACAGGTATTACACAGCCAGTACATAGGTATTGTCAGTACACAGGTATTGCAGGCCCAGCAGCACAGCAGTACTTACCTCAGAGAGACTCATCAGTCTGCTCTCTATCCCTCGGTCGGCGGGATCACAGACATGCATGCTTGCAGTCCTAGCACCAGCACGTCTTCCAGTTCCGCCCCCGCCCTGCTCTTGACCAATCAGTCACTGTCTGGAAGACAGTGACTGAGGCCAGAGCCAATCAGTGTATAGATGTGCGCCTGGCTGACGCACGTCTATGCACTTTATTGGCTGACCATTGGGCTTTGGGAATTGCTGTCAGCTGACAGCAAATCTCCCAAAAAAAGCCGGGACAGCCATATACCGGCACACCATATTTTTTAGAAGAATCAGCAGGGGGAGGGCGGCACACTAGCGCCCTCTATGGAGGAGCGCCGCTGGTCTTTGATACGTTGAAGTCACGCTTCACTTCAGCCCTGGTTTTGCAGCATCCTGATCTAGTTTTGCCCTATGTATTTGAGGTAGATGCTTCGGAAACAGGAACAAGGACTATTCTATCATAATACCAGGGTCTATAAGCCTTATTGCATCTTGTGGTCCTTTTTCTCACAAATTGAGCCCATCCATGCGTCCCACCCCCTGATCTACACGCAGGGCACCGGACGCATCGATTCCAATGTGTTTTTTTTTTAAGCACGTGATTAGAGCCAGAGGCTTCAAAAAGGGTGGGCTTGGGGTTTCTCACATGGGGGGGGGGGGGGGGGCACGGATGCTAGTTTCTGCCGCAAAAAAAAAAATTTGGCACCAGCCGTTACTGGTCAAAAGGAGTTATGATGTGGGTGACAGGGAGCTACTGACAAACAAGTAGGCAATCAGAGAATGGAGATAGCTATTGGAAGACACGCCACATCCTGTCCTAATTTTCCCTGTCCATAAAATCTACCTCAGGACTTCTAAACATCAGATACCTTGTCAGGCCAGGTGGGCTTTATTCTTTTCAAGATTCTAGCTTCATTTTGCTTACCACCCAGGGTCCAAGAATGGAAAAGCGGGTGCCTTATTCCACATGTTCCCAGATACTCCTGAATCTTCTTCCTCAGATACCATCCTGTCTTCTCGGAATTTCTTACTGATACAGCCTAACCTACCTACATGTAGTACATCTGCATGGAGTACCCACTAATATTGTCTCAGATATAGGGGTACAATATACTTCCAGGTTCTGGAAATCTCTTTGTAAGGCTCTGAAGATTGAAATCTGTCCCACCTTCATACACATAACTGATGGTAGAGTCTGATGTTAAAGGAAGGTCTTTATTAGTGCTCTGGTAATACATGGCAGGCGAATGACCAGCAGGGACCAGGTAAGTAGCATATGGAGCCGAGCAGACAGATAAAAAGATTCGTAGTCAGACAAGCCAGGTCAGCAACAGACGACCAAGTACAGGTATGGACAACAGGTAGGAGAATGGTCAGGGTACAGGCAGAGGTCATAAACACTGGAGCAGGCAGATGAGCAAGGGGTAAGTGGAATCCAAAGACAGGCTGAGATCAGGGCAGGTAGCATTCAAGTGTAGTCAAGATGAGCCAGGTCAATCGCAGGAATTAAGAACAGGAATGGGCACAGGAACACAGGAAGAGCTGCAGATCAGACAGCAACCAACTAGTGCAGCTGATGCACTTGTATAGGCCACTTGGTGCCAGTATCAGTGGTGAATGTGGGATCCCACCTGTGCACCACAAGACAGGAACCCGCAGGCCTGCGGCAGCGCATCTGTGTGCGCCTCAGAGCTTCACTTGCACTATGCAAAAATGGGAGAAAGGCTGGTGCCATGGAAGTCGAGAAAAACATTGTTTTATTATAGCATGTGAACAACAGTCAAAACAGCCAATGTATTTTGGCCATCAGGCCTTAATCATGGCTAACAAAGAGCTTGCGGAAAGCTCAGGAAGACCGCAAGAAATATTATGAAAAGTGATGAAGAGAAAATCGAATCCGGAAAATCAGAAACAAGGCCTGGTTATCCACAGCGAACCTGAAGCTCGCATTGCTGTAATGGAAGCTGAGGCCAAGGTACATTGGTCCATTTGAAATAAAGAGGGAAATTAATCCTGTGGCGTATGAGTTAGTGCTTCCTGATTCCTATAAGATACATCCAGTGTTCCACGTTGCATTACAAAAGCCAGCATTTGAAGTGGAATCAATCCTGAACTGTAGGAAATAAGAGGGCCAGATCCAGTACCTTATCAAATGAAAAGGATATGCTCCTGAAGAAAACTTTTGAAAATCGGAGTCCTGAGTTTCTCTGAGATTTCTCCAACAGGTTTCCAGAAAAGATGGCCTTAATGGGCATCCAGAGGCTGCTCGTTGGGCAGAAGGGTGCACTGTCAAGATGCTAACCAGAATTAAGGGGCACATGCACCAATATGCAGGCAAAGAATTCCTGTCAGCATCCTGTGTGGGCACGCATGTTTCTGCATCACCATACATACTCAGGTTGCATGAACGTCACTGGCTCACGTTTGCGCACATCCAATCTCAGAACTGGTGCCAAACGCCCTATTTAGGAAAGGAGTTGCGACTGGTAATTGCTGGATGATCTTCAGCTATCAGTGAGCCTTGTTTCTATGCTTCCTTATTTCCTGCTTCTAAATTACCTGTTGCTGACTCAGCTTGTCCCTGGACTTCTCTTTGCTAGACTTCTGATCTTGACCTTGGCTTGTTGTTTGCTTGATCCATATCCAAGTTTGTTTGGACCAGAACTGCAAGAGAAGCCCTCTCATTGCCTCAGCCCTTAACCTGGTATTTGGCACTGCCTATGGATTTGCATTTCTGGCGGTCTAAATTTTCTGTATTCTAGTTAAATTGAGTAAAGACCACAGTGTACATGCTACAGTATAGCATGAAGGCCTTCTGAAGATTTAATTCAGAGGCTGTGCAGCTCCAGGAAGCCCAAATCCAGGAAGTTTGAAAATTCTGCAAGGGTTAAATACTTGTTTAGGTCTAGAGTGCATAGAAAAATAAATTTAATTACCTGATTTTCCAGCTGCTAGACCAGTCCCCGCAGCGTCTTCTCCCATATGCTCCAGCTGCCTAAGGTCCTGACACCTTGAAGGCTAAGAACAAAAAATCAATCCACCGTGACTGCTGGTGTCCTGGACAGGCTGGCTAACGCGTTTCGAGGCCACAGCCTTGCCTTTTCCTCAGAGCCTCTGAGGAAGAAGCTGTGGCTTTGAAATGCGTTAGCTATCCTGTCCAGGACACCAGCAGTCACGGTGGATTGATGCATAGCCGTTTAGTGCTTGAAATGCCTGTTATCTGAACTTGTTTGTGAGTATGATTTTATGATCTTTTAATAAATTTAATTTTACTGAGGATAAAGCGCTAGGCCAGTGCACCCTTGTGTGCTTTTTGTTCTTCCAGTGTGTCGGGACTTCCACAGTCCATCAAGAGGCAGCACGGCGGCGCATTACTCGTGTTTATACAAGCAGATACCCCCTGTTCACCATTGTGGAGAAACAACATAAAAACCGCAGTGCCTCTAAGTGCAGTAACACCTTTAATGGGACAATCAAAGTAATAGTACACTCACAAGAGAAGATGATAAAATCACAGAAAGGATCATCGTGGGTGACCGGAAGAAGGGCGGTGATGTGGCAGCTGTATACCAGAAACCTGGACCTGACACACTGATGGTTCCTAGCGCAACCAGGACACAGGGAGCCGGCTGCGAGCATTCGCACACACAAGCGCCGCGTCACTTCCGGGTTAGGGGCTGTCTTGCCTGATGAGGGATCACGAATGATCCGAACGCGCGCACTTCCCGTTGGACTGACCCGGAAGTGACGCGGCGCTTGTGTGTGCGAACCCTCGGAGCCGGCTCCCTGTGTCCTGGTTGCGCTGGGAACCCTCAGTGTGTCAGGTCCAGGCTTCTGGTATACAGCTGCCACATTACCGCCCTTCTTCCGGTCACCCACGGATGAACCCTTCTGTGATTTTATCATCTTCTCTTGTGAGTGTACTATTACTTTGATTGTCCCATTAAAGGTGTTACTGCATTTAGAGGCGCTGCGTTTTTTATGTTATTTTATGTTCTTGCTTCACAGAGTCTTCCTGCTCGTTTCCAGCTGGCTGCCTCCTGCTGCACATCACCGCTTACACCATATACATGGACGTTTTGGGACTATTGCCTCCCCATCTCCCTTTACCCTCCATGTTCCAGAGTGGTATGTTCACATGCTATTATCAGTAGGTTGGAGTGACCTGTGAGCGCAGTGTTTATCATTGTTTTCACCATTGTGGAGAAGCCTCCTCTCCTTGAGTGCAGGAATGTTTTAATATTTGGCTGTAACCTTGAAGACTAATGCAGGGTCAATAGCAAGGGAAAGTCCACTAATGGAGCATGAAAGGGCACCTTCTGCTGGGGGAACAAAGGATCAGGAAAGTAAAAGTACCTCTACTCTCCCCTAGACTAGACTAGCTGTGAACGCATAGTAGTGCAGCTGCAGCACCACTGCAACTCCAAAGGGAGAGTTTTTAGGTTTCCTGGAGTTGGTCTTTAAGGGATCTAAGTTCTGGAGGTGTGTAGGTGTCCCTTTTACTTGATATTGAAGGTTTCCCACTGTCACCCATATCTTACGTACTGCTAAGAGTAAATTCAGTGCGCTTATCCCTTCACTATTTATCAATATGTAGCATTACAGTAGTTCATGCTAACATCTGTATAGCAAAAATAACCCACTGTCTTCATTCTTTAGTGACTGATTCACATCTTTAGTAAATGGATATCAGGGCAATTTACCTCCTAAGAGCAAAATAATGAGAGATTTAAAATAGCATCAGTTTCCTGTACTCTCTGACTAATGCTTGAACTTTCCAGCTAACATAGTTTTGATCCCAGCGCTACAGTTGGCTAAATTATGAGGCTGTCATTGCATAAACCATGAGAAAACATAGAAGAACTGTAATGCTCACAAAACAGGATACGCAGAGAGCTTTATTTTCTTCTCTCTACAGTAAACTAAGAGAAACAAGCTTAAATATGCTTGCAGCTGGCATTTGAAATTTGATGTCATTTACTAACACACTGTAGTAAGATATTCCTAAATGAAGTGAAGCAATCGTGCTTTTTCTCAGTTGCTTCCAAATTCTGTCTTGGAATAATTCTCATGCATGGTTTTCTGTAACAGCTAAACAAGATGTTGAAATGAAATTGCTGACTTGATTTGTGCAGAGGGGGGACATAAGTGCATCCATCCTGTTTCATAATCATAGCAAATAAAACAAAGTTGGTTGTACCAGTATGACCCACACTGACACCGCACATTGGCAAATGTAGGAGTCATTGATGAAAATAGGAATATATTACAGTTCATCCTAAGTCCTTGTATGTTTTGAATTGAGTGATGAAGGGTTAGAACTCCTGTGAGATTCCTGCAAGCTAAACAAAAATGGCAACCTCCCCATTTTATAACTTGTTTTAATGTACACGGGACGCTTTTTAAACCTCTCCTGAACGATTTTTTGACAGCTAGAAACCGATGCTTAGGCTCCATGCACACTGGACGCTATAGGGCTCTTTCAGCATCAGGCAGGAGACGCTGCTCACAAAACGTTCTATTTGCAGTGTTTTGTAAGCAGCGTTTAGCGACGTTTTTCGGCGTCAGCGTTTTTTGGCATTTTTTTTTACTTCATTGGCTTCCATTGAGGACTGCAAAAAACGCCAGACACCGATAAACGCCGGCGTTTACTGGCGTTTTTTGGCATCGGCGTTTTTGGGCATTTTTTCCTTAATTGACTTCCATTGACTGCAAAAAACGCCAGACGCCGATATACCGGCGTTTACCGGCGTCTGGCGTTTTTTGTGGTCAGGAGAACGACTTTTGAACGCCAATTCAGGGCGTTCAGATAACAGCCCAAAAACGCCACTGCTGATAAAAGACAATAAAGGACCATGTGTGCATGGACACATAGGATAAAATAAAGATGCGTTTTTGGGCTGTTAAAAAAAATGCCAAAACGACCAAAAAACGGTAGTTTTTGAGATACAGTGTGCATGGAGCCTTAAAAACGGCCATTTAGCCACGTTTTACATGCCACATTTAGCCACGTCTTGGCGCGTTTGCCGCATTCGCATCTAAAAGCATTTTTTCTTTCAAATGACAAACGCCTCTAAACAAAAAAGCTTCTAAACGCGCGTTACCACATTTAGGCGCGTTAACAAGCTGTTACAGGCATTTGGCGTTTCAAATGCCTCTGAACTTCCGTCCCAAATGCATTTTTTTGCTTTCCAAAAAAAGCCTCTAAACTCAACTGCCTAGAAAAGACTATAAACGACCCTGTGTACATGTACTGATAAGATAACATAGAGAAGAGTTCAGGGGCAGTGACAGAACAGGGATCCGTTCTGACAGGAGGGAAGTAGTGTAATCATATGCTTCCTGTATATGGGAGCAACGATCACTCTCCTCCCCCAGTCAGCCAAGCCCCCACACAGTTAGTAACACATCCCAGGGACACACAGTTAACCCTTTGATCGCCCCCTAGTGTTAACCCCTTCCCTGCCAGTGTCATTTACACAGTAACCAGTGCATTTTCATAGCATTGATCGCTGTATAAATGCCAATGGTCCCAAAAAAGTGTCAGAGGTGTCTGACATGTCCGCTGCAATGTCACAGTAGCGCTAAAAATCGCAGATCGCCGCCATTACTGGTAAAAAAAAAAAACTAAAAAACCCATGAATTAATTCTCATGGTTTGTAAACGCGGCAACTTTTGTGCAAATCAATCAATAAACGCCAATCGCGTTGTTTTTTTTTTTTTTACCATAAATATGAGGAAGTATATATATCGGCCAAAACTGATGAATAAATGTGTTTTATATTTTTTTTGGATATGTATTTTAGCAAAAAGCAAGAAATATCGTCGCTCTTTATTTGTTTATAGCGGTGATCAGAAGTGACGCAGAGGTGATCAAATAACACCAAAAGAAAGTTCTATTTGTGGGGAAAAAAAGGACGTCATTTTCATTTGGGTACAACGTCGCACAACAGCGCAGTTGTCAGTTAAAGCGACGCAGTGCCGAATCGCAAAAGGTGCACTGGTCATAAAGAGGGAAATCCTTCCGGGGCTGAAGTGGTTGTAAAGTCAGAAGGTTTTTTTTTATCTTAATGCATGCAATGAAAAGCCTTCTGAGTGCAGCAGCCTTCCTCAGCCCCCCTAATACTTACCTGAGGTCCTTCTAGTTCCAGCGATGTTATAGGAATGTCTCAGCCATCTGGGACTCCCCTCCTCATTGTCTGAGACAGCAGCGTGGTACCATTGGTTCCCACTACTGTCAATCAAAGTCAGTCAGCCAATAAGAATAGAAAGGGGGCGGGCCAGGCCAAAGCTCCATGTCTGAATGGACACACGGAGCTATGACTCGGCTCAGGTGCCCCCATAGTAAGCTGCTTGCTGTGGGGGAACCCTACAGGAGGGAGGGGCCAGGAGAGCTGAAGAGGGACCCGAGAAGAGGAGGATCTGGGCTGCTCTGTGCAAATCCACTGCACAGAGCAGGTAAGTATAACATGTTTGTTATTTTAAAACAAACAAAAAACTAAATTTTACAATCGCTTTATAGAATTAAAGTGATTGGAAAGTCTTGTTTTTTTGTTCTAAAAAAATAACAAACATGATATACTTACCTGCTCTGTGAAATGGATTTGCACAGAGCAGCCCCGATCCTCCTCTGCTCGGGTTCCTCTTTGGCGCTCCTGGCCCCTCCCTCCCGTTGAATGCACCCACAGCAAGCAGCTTGCTATGGGGGCACCTGAGCCGAGCTGCAGCTCTGTGTATCCATTCAGTCACAGAGCCACAGTTTGCCCCTCCCCCTCTCTCCTCATTGGCTAACTGACTTTGATTGACAGCAGTGGGTGCCAATGGCACAGCTGCTGTGTCTCAGCCAAACAGATGGCTGAGGCACTCGTGGACATCGCTGGATCAAGAGGGGGCTCAGGTAAGTATTAGGGGGCTGAGGGGGGCTGCTCACAGAAGACTTTTTATATTGATGCATAGAATGCATTAAGATAAAAAAAATCTTCTGACTTTACAACCAATTTAAGGGCAGGTATGCTTGGGGCAAACAAAACAAAGTGTATCTCAATCTTACTAGTTAGCCAACAAAAAGAAAAAATTACACTGTTTAGTTCCCCAACATTTTCAAATATGTGTAGAGGCCATACTACCTTGTCAAATCCTGTGTAAAGTGCGGTACTTACTCTAATCTGTGAGATTCTCCATGTTGTAGCATATACAGCAGTGGATAAATTAAAGGCAGGTATGCCTGGAGGCAGTGCATTCCCCCTTAAAGAGGAGCTCCAGGCTCCTTCAAAAAAAATTGAAAGTCAGCAGCTACAAATACTGTAGCTGATGACTTTTAACATTAGGACATTTACCTGTCCTGGAATTTAGCGGTCTCTTCACCCTAGCCGATTTTTCAATTGGCTCTCGGATGCTGCCCCCACCATTTCTTGTAAGGGAAACTGTCAGTGAAGCCTCGTGGCTTCACAGTCTGCCCCCTACTGTGCATGCGCGAAACGTGCAATGCTTTGTGAATAGCCCAGCGGTGGGAGAAGGAGGGGGGGCCGAACTTTCAAAAGTGGGAGCAGGTACCTGCCAAAATCAGGTACCTGCTCCCCCGAAAGGTGACAAATGTGGCAGCCGGGGGGGGGGGGGGGTGGCGGCTAACAAGCGAAGCTTCCCCTTTTAGGTGGAGCTCTGCTTTAACTACCCCCCGCCGGCCGTATAGACAAATGGCGGTGGGCGGGGGGATCACTTGTTCTGGGACGACATCATATGACATCGCCCCAGTCTCATCACACTTGTGTGCCCGCAGGGGCGTGCAGCATGACGATTGCGTGCGCGCTGTGTCCCTGGCAAACAGCGTGACCCCAATCTCGGTGAAGTGCTGATGACACGACTCTTTACCCATGTGATCAGCTGTGTCGAATCAGGGGAAACCTGTGCAGATAATCAGGGCACTGATCATCAGTGCAGCCTCAACAGTGCCCAGCAGTGATGCCAGTCAGTGTCCATCTGTGATGCCAATATGTGCCCATCAGTGATGCCAATTTATGTCCATCAGTGATGAAAATCTGTGTCCATCAGTGATGCAAGTCAATGCTGCCTTTCAGTGCCCATCAGTGCCCACTCATCAGTGCCACCCATCAGTATCGTATATCAGTGCCCATTAGTGCCACCTATCAGTGTTGTCTATTAGAGCTCATCAGTGCTGCATATCAGTGCCTCCTCATCAGTGCCACCTCATCAGTGAACTTCAGTGCCGTCTCATCAGCGCCCATCAGTGCAGCCTCATCAGCGCACATCAGCGAAGGAGAAAACGTATTTATTTTTCTTTTACAAAAGAAAGACTTTTTTTTTCAAAATGTTAAGCCTTTTTTCATTAGCAAAAAATAAAAAACTAAAAGCTTTTAGAGTTAGGTACACATGGAAGGGCTTTCTACAAAATAAAGAAAACAAAATGTATTTCCCAATACGCTTTCCAGCTAGCCAGCAAAGAAAAACAAATAACACTGTCTATCAATTTCCTTTAAAACAGTTGTTGTAGTTGCACAACATTTGCAAATATAGTATATGTAGAAGTCAAGGCCCATTGGTGTGGTACTAGCTCTAGTTTTAGCCTATGAGAGTCTCCTTGTTGAAGTATACTGTATATAGCAATCTGTAAACTATGTGCAGGTATGCCTGAAGACAGCCCAGTGACACATCAAATGCCTCTTGTGAGATTCTTATTACTGTTTGGGTTCCCATAGGGGACTTTACCTTCTCCAATTGTCCTGCTGACTATGGGCTATATAGCACATGCGTGTGTGTACACATGCATAAAAATTCTTCAAGCTTTTTAAATCAAGGGCGTACGCGTGTATTTGTGCATATACGGATGTAAAATACTGACCAGAAATGCATTTTTTTTTACTGATCTGTACGCAGTCAAAGCTTGTGTGCCTGTGTGTACAGACCCTTTATTAACAATGGGTTGCATTTAGATCAATAAAAAAAAACTTGAATGCCCAAAAATGCGTTTTTAGGTGTCTGATGTGCAAAAGCCCTTTTTCTGCTCATCTATGACTGTTTTCTAACCACCACTGTACCCCTGGGGCATTTCCAATTTATGAAGAGCTGACATCAAATGTACATGAGGACAGGAGGAGGGTCAAACTATGCAATGTTACAGTGAGCTTGAGCCATACAGCAGTGATGATATATACAGTATCTCACAAAAGTGAGTACACCTTTCACATTTTTGTAAATATTTTATTCTATCTTTTCATGTGACAACACTGAAGAAATGACACTTTGCTACAATGTATAGAAAGAACCTGGTGCTAGAAGCACGGTATAACCCTTCATGGATTTTAATGGACAGACCAATATATAGGTAAATAATGTTTTTATTAAGACATCATATTAAAATAGCATAAGTAAACACATATAGACAGTTGCATTTACACAGATTCATATTAAATACTATCCAGACCACCACATGATGCATAACGAATAGTGTTGAGCGAACCCGGACTGTAACGTTCGGGTCCGTACCGAACTTTAGGGTGTCCGTGGCACGGACCCGGACCCGGACATTTCAAAAATCGTTCGGGTTCGGCCCAGGCCCAGGCACGGTGCCTGTGGGATTTCAAGCCATGCCTGGGCTTGCAATGTCAGGCCCAAGCGAGTTGTGATAAGCAATACGTAGTACACCACCAGACCTATCATAAATTATACTTAGACACATTTACGTTGACAGATATACACAAATGAATACGATAAAATTATACTACAGAATTATTTTTGTAATAAATGGATATATAACCAGACAGGTAATTTTAGGTACTTCCCAATATGGCACGAAGATCGTGGTCCAAGAAAGATATGTAACATCGTTTCACAGTAAAGAAGTCACAACAGTGTACTTTTCTATCTTATTTTATAAATGTTTTTACACTTTCCACATGAGTGAAAACACTCTATG
>BLSH010190650.1:2106221-2122232 GCA_018402905.1 Glandirana rugosa
CATTGATTTCAATGGGGTTCGTTGTCCGTGCGATCGTTCGGGTTCCGTCCGGACCCGGACCCGGACTTTGTCCCGAAGTTCGGACGGACCAGCAGAACCCGAACTTCCAGGTGTTCGCTCAACTCTAATAACGAACAATGGCTGCCCATGTTGCTGACGGGCTAGCTGCCGTACATAACAGGCGTGGACACCTTACATGTTTCGGAATAATTACAGACCTTCTTCAGAGGTTTTATGTCCTATGGGTAATGATAGTTCTACAATATAAATACATAATATTAGTAATATAGTAACATCATTATACATGTAGAAAAAAACATTAATGTATTCACATGTAGCAAATAAAGAAGATTGTATACTGTACTTACAAGACTGCATAGAAAGAATTGCACGTGGTTAAAGACTGGATAGTCAGTTGTCAGATGGACTGGGCAAATACACCGTGTGGTGACCCCAAATATGGACCAGGGTGGGACCATGGAACGGAAAAAGTCCAGAGCTGCACACATAAGGACCCCAAGGCAACAGAACAGAAGCTCCTGCCAAGTCTATACTGACCACATGTATATCACCTTGGGGGGGGGGGTGTTGTTGAGATGTTAATCTATATCAGTAAGCAGATATATGGGTTAGGAGGTATACTTGACTATTAAATCTATAACAGAGTCACAGTTAACTGACACATATAATACTGGGCCAAATACATCAAAACAAAACAAAAAAAGTTGTAGCTTGCCCGTACCATAAGCATACCTCCAGTGTTAACCAAAATCTCATGTCCATCTGTTACTAAGTCAGTGCTGCAGTAAATAACAGCATGTGGTGAGGTATATATACACCAAACTGGGTTAGTTGCTCACTAGATCGCCCATTAAGCTGGGCTATGCAGCAAGGCCTCGTCCCTCAAAAAGAGGAAAAAGGGGGAAAAAAGAAAAATCAGATGGCATACACAATTCCATAGAAGCCCCCCAGGGGATGAAAGGGACCAGTGCTCGCTCAGTCCAAGGACAAAAGACCATACAGTGCAAGACCATGCAAAAAAAGTGAACCCAATGCAAAGAACAAACAACAAACGATTAAACAGTAAAACAAGATAAATGAATATACAGTTGTGCAGATATAAATTATAGGTCCATTTCACATACTCCCGACTGAAAGCCTAATAGATATGGCTTAAAATGAAATGCCTCATTTAGGCCTGAGGGCATAGTGGCTTTAAGATGGAAAATCCATCTCAGCTCACTCTGTAGCAAATGTTTGTTAAAGTCATCCCCTCTAGGGTTAGCATAAATATGGTCTAGAGACAGAAATGTAACTTTTGGAGTAGCCTCCTGGTGTACCAGGGATCTATGTCTCCCAAGAGGGAGATCTGGGTGCCTTTTACTTATGCTAGTAATGTGTCTGTAGATCCTGCGCCAGAATTCCAGTTTTGTTTTACCTACGTAGTAACAGCCACGCTCACATGATAATAGGTAAGCTATGCCAGGAGTGCGGCAGTTAACATAATGCTTGGGTTTGAATCTTTCCCCATTAGGTAGAATTATATGTTTCCTTGTATCCATGAGTTTACAGTATCCACAATTGCCACATGGAAAAGTGCCCACTACTTTGCATCTGTTCTCCCTCTCCATTTTGTACTTACTGTGGACCAATCTATCCCATAGGGATGAGGCCCTCCTGTGGGTAATCAATGGATGGGTTGAGACAAAAGGGACCAAAGTAGAGTCCACGCTAAGAAGGTGCCAATATTTGTTAACCACTTCAGCCCCTTAAAATTTGCCCCCTTAATGACCAGGCCATTTTTTGCGATACGGCACTGCATCAATTTAATTGCTGCGGACAGATCTGGCACTTTTGACACTTTTTTGGAACCATTGCCATTTATACAGAGATCAGAACTAAAAATAGCCACTGATTACTGTATAAATGTCACTGGCAGGGAAAGGGTTAACATTAGGGGGCGAGCAAGGGGTTAAATGTGTCCTAGGGAGGTATTTCTCACTGTGGGGGCAGTGTACTGACTGGGAGTAGAGAGAGATCTGCTGTTCCTAGTAATCAGTAATGATTACTAGGAACAGCAGATCTCTCTCTACTTCCCTGACGGGGATTTGTCTGTTTACATTGACAGATCTCCGTGCTTTCTCAGGAGCATTTGCGCATCAGCTCTGGCGTCATGCTGTGAACATGCATGCCCCATATTGCCCTTAAAGCAGCCACTGTACAGCTACGATGATTTGTGCAGGGGAGCCAACCTGCCGCCGTATAACGCTATACAGCTGCTGGTAGCAAATAGTTAAAGATGTGAATAATTTGCTTATGCTGCCTGCAATACTTGGTTATAATTCTAGTAGCATCATTTTCCTACACTTTTTTATGTGAAAAAAGTAAATCATAACGTAATCTACTTTTGTCATTCTTATAGGCTTTTTTGAGGATTTTATTGGAATATCCCCTTTCGCTTAGGCTACTTTCACACTGCGGTACTTTACAGGCGCTAGTTAGCTAGCACCTGTAAATCACCTCGAAAATCCCCCCCAATCCACTCCAATGTGAAAGCCAGAGTGCTTTCACACTGGGGCGGTGCACTTGCGGGACGTTCCAAAAAGTCCTGCAAGCAGCATCTTTGGGGCGGTGAGGTTAGCGGTGTATACACCGCTCCTCTACCGCCCCTGCCATTGAAATGAATGGCAAGCGCTTCTAAAGTGGCTGCACACCACCTCGGAAGTGCGGATCGCTGGCACTTTTAACCCCGTTTTGACCCCTTGTGGGGGGTTACAAGTGTCACGCTCCCAAATGAAAAGCGGCTCTGCAGTGCTGGTAAAACTCAGCTAAAAGTAGCAGGGTTTTACCACGACCGCGGCTGCAGTCTGAAAGTAGCCTAAATCTACTTATCAATGTTTGAGCTTCCTTCTCAAAAAGGGCATCGCTTGAGCAATTACGTCTAGCTCGAATGTATTGTCCATATGGGATGGAAGCTAGCAATGGTCTTGGATGAAAGCTAGATGCTTCAAATATGGTGCTCCCTGCCATTGGTTTTCCAAATAGTTCACTGTATAAGTGACCATTGGAATCTTTATGTATAGTTACATCCAGAAATGTAATGGTGGATGAGCTATAACACATGGTAAATTTGAGATTGAAAATGTTACTCTGATTTATATAGTCAAGGAATTTGTTCAGAAGTGTCACCAGCCCATCCCATAGTAGTAGGTTATTGTCTATGTAACGGTACCATGCAATAGCATGGTCCATATACTTCAATGCTTTGTCATCAGAGAAAAGGTGGTGCTCCCACTCCCCCAGGTACAGGTTGGCATATGTAGAGGCGCAATATGCTCCCATGGCTACCCCCTGTACCTGGAGGTAGTGGGAGTCCAAGAACGTAAAATAATTGTGTTTGAAAATAAAATCCAGGGATGCCAAAATGAGTTTGCTGTGCTTGTCCTCGTAATGACTTTTTGAAAAAGTATGTGATGGATAACAGATATGCCCTTGTCATGGAGTATAGAGCTGTATAATGCCTCCATGTCAATGGCCACCAAATGGTGTGGCCATCGGCGCAAAGGCCATCAAGAATTTGTCAAAGATGAATAGTGTCCTTGAAAATTAATTCATCTATAAAAGGTCTAAGCTGGTTATCAACAAACCTACTTTTAGGTTTACGGTAAAACTACCTCTTCCAGATATGATTGGTCTACCTGGGGGGTCCACAGAGTTTTTATGCACCTTAGGGAGGACATAAAAGGTAACCTCCTGCGGGTAACTAATCCTAATAAATCACCATGTATTTTTTGCAATAATGTTACCGTAATAAGCCTTATCAACCAAAACATAGAAATCCCTAACAAAGCATAGAAATCCCTAACATAAGGATCTGGGTATTGGGCGATACCACTGAGAGTCCTCTAGAATGTTTTTACACATTCTGACATATTTCACATTATCCTGAACAACAATATTGCCCCCTTTATCCAAGGCCTTTATTGTTATAGATTATGTCAGGGAAGAAATCAAAGAACTGTGAATTTTGCCAATGTCCAACATGGCCATGCCGACGCACGCAGGTGCGTACCGGCACAAGCGCGTGCAACGTGACAGACTCCAGCCTTCCCTGGGTTATTTAAACCTGCCATTGTCAATGACACATTGCTGGATTATCTCTCAGCTGTCTTCGCCCTGGCTTGCTCCTGACCTGTGAACCTGTTCTTCTGATTGACCTCGGCTTGTACCCTGACTACTCTCCTGGCTTGCTCCTTGTGTTTGACCCCTGGCCTGCTTCACCGACTCTTCTCCTGATCTGCACTCTGTGTATGACCCAGCTTACCCAATTACCTCGTCTTGACTGGTCTTCCTGTGCATGACCTCTGGCTTGGCTATCGTGTGATCCTGTGCCTGCACCAGTTTAAGTTCATCTGAACTCCTTAGACCGCCAGTTCACTGCTTATCAATAAGTTCCTGTGGCATACAGTTATCTCATCACCATTACTTGCAAACCGTGCTTAATTAGGCACTAAACTCCCTGTACCCATCTCCAGGGAGGCATTGCACTTAGCCGCAAGGGGAGCCCGCTAGTATCTCGGCCTCATACCAGCAACCTGACAGCACCTGTCCGCATAATCCAGCCCGAATATCTGAGGCGGACAGGGGTGCTCCCCGCTGCAGGCTTTGTGTCAGCAAGTCACTGCCCTCACTCAAGCCTTGAAAAGACTGCAAGATGGTTATTTTCAGCTGGAAAGACGTCTGCAATACCTTGCTGTGTCACCTGCTGTAATAGACCTGGTCACTGCCCCCACCAGACCTGTTAACCCAGGGCTGGCTCAGGACTGCACAGCTGCTACCCACACTGTAATGGTCCCTCCACCCGAACCAAGAGTCCCCACACCTAAACGTTTCTCTGGGGACCGGAAGAAGTTCAGATCATTTAAAAATGCCTGACTGCTTTATCTATCTCTTCAGCCCAGGACTTTCTCTCTTGAAACAGTCAAGGTGGGGTTCATTGACTCACTACTTACTGATAAACCCCAGGCATGGGCACACAGTCTACTAGAACAAAAGAATCCAGTCATCAACTCTATGGATTTATTTTTTGATGCCATGGCATGTTTGTATGATGACCCACATCGTGCTGCTACCGCCGAAGCCACTCTGCGTGCCTTGCAACAAGGGAAGCGGCCTGTGGAAGATTACACAGTGGACTTCCTCAAACTCTACTGATACTGAGTGGAACAAGGGCACCTTAAGATACCAGTACCACCAGGCATTGTCAGAATCCCTTAAAGATGAACTTGCCAGGGTAGCACCCCCTTGTCAGGTCACCTGGGGTAAGGTGACAGATGCAGCCCACTGGGGTGCGAATCGCACCGCTGAAGTGCGAAGCGCACCGCTAAGGTTGTGAAGCGCACCACTAAGGTTGTGAACCCCTAGCTGACTTCTGCGACTAGAGATCAGGGTGGTGCAGGGCAGCAGGACTGCTGGGACCCTGACACAGATTGCACAGGGATCTACACCATAGGTTTCCCCAGGGCGTGGAGAGAAAGCAGCGGTGCAAAAGATGGTCAGTGGGAGAGCCAAGGGTCAGGGCTACAAGCAGACAGAAACAGACAGGAGATACGCCAAGGTCGGGGTCACTAGCAGACAAGGAAGGTCAAAGAACAAGCCGAGATCGGTACACTGAAACAAACTGAGAGTACACGGCAGAAGCAACCACACAAGCCTAACACAAAATAATTGGTCGGCAAAGAGGCTTGCAGCACATGGTCTTTTATAGTGTTTCCTTAATTGGAGACTGGGGTGGAGTTCACAGAGGGATGCTAATTAGCACGCAGGTGATGATGTGCATGGCCTCTAAGCTGACACAACCAAAGAGGTAAGCAAACAGACAGGACATGAATTGTACTGCAGGTTCATGACACCTCTGCTACGTTGGAAGGGTTAATTCAACTCGCTACCCAGCTTTACAGACGCATGTGGGAGCGATGTTCTGAGAAATCACAGAATTTCAGACCCACTTGGATGCTGCCTAAAGTCCCTTCGCCCCCAGTGGCCATACCCTCTTCTACTGTTATATCCGAATTAGAACCCATGCAAATCGGTCTGGTTCATTCAGCTTTAACACCTGAAGAAAAGTTACGCAGTCGACAAGCGAACCTGAGGAGCTGGACATTTCCTGCGAAGTTGCCCCATCAGGCCTAGTAAGTCTTCCCTCCGTTGTCTTGTATACCTTCCATTGGCAGGATCCTCTCCAGCTTACCTTGTCCTTCCTGTCTCCCTTCAGGTGGTGGAAAAGGAGGTCCAGCTCCCAGCGATAATTGATTCTGTAGCTGCTTTCTGGACGTAACCTTGACTAAAAGACTTGGCATCCCAATTGACAAGAAGAATGCGGATGTTCTGCCACCCCATTGGCCTTATGATTGTCCTATTGAGCTCTTACTTCGTTCAGAGATTCCATTGGGCCGCATTTTCCCTCTCTCAGAAAAGAAAATAGAAATGCTGTGGCTATATCTGTATGTGAATCTAGAGAAGGGATTCATCCGCCCATCTTCTTCTCCCACGGGGACTGGCATATTCTTTGTAGAGAAAAAAGACAAGTCTCTTAGACCCTATGTGGATTACAGGGAATTAAACAAGATCACCATCAAAAACAGATACCCTCTTCCTCTCATTGCAGAACTGTTTCAGAGATTCCGCAACGCACAGATCTTTACAAAATTAGACCTACGAGGGGCCTACAATCTAATCCGCATTCCTGAGGGGGACAAATGGAAGACGGCATTCAGGACATGTTTTGGGCACTTCGAGTACCTCGTACTGGCCACTTTTCAACATCTAGTCAATGACATCTTTTGAGAATTCCTGGACAATTTTGTTATAGTGTATCTTGATGACATTCTTCTCTTCTCTTCTATTGAACTTCACTGATCCCATGTCAAGAAGGTATTGGCACCCTTGAGGAAACATGGACTGTACGTAAAGCTTAAAAGTGCGAACTTGAAAAGGTGTCAGTACAATTCCTGGGCTTTATCATTTCCACCAAAGGAATATCCATGGACCCACAAAAAGTCAAAGCCATCCTGGACTGGCCTGCCCCGGTAGACAAGAAGGGAATACAGAGATTTGTGGGATTTTCAAATTTCTACAGAAGGTTCAGAACATTTTTTCTTATCAATCACCCAGTTAACCCAGCAGCATACCCGGTTCCAGTGGTCATCAGAAGCTCAAACTGCCTTTGAAAAATTTAAATGTTTATTCTGCTCCCGTGCTCCAGCACCCTGATCCTGCTTTGCCCTTTCTTTTGGAGGTGGATGCCTCAAATGTGGCTACAGGAGCAATCCTGTCTCAGCGCCTGGGGCCCAAAGCGCTATTACACCCTGTTGCCTTTTCATCACGCAAGATGTGCCAGCTGGAGAAGAAGTAAGAAGTATGATGTGGGGGGACTGGGAACTCTTAGCCATAAAAACAGCCTTGGAAGAATGGAGCAGCACACCCCATCATGATTTTTACAGACCATAAATACCTTGAATACCTCCGAACTGCCAAGAGCTTAAAGCGGAGTTCCACCCAAAAGTGGAACTTCCGCTGGTTGGACTCCACCCCCCCCTCAGGTGTCACATTTGGCACCTTTTGGGGGCGAGGGGGAAGAAGACACCTGTCTTTAGACAGGTGTCCTTTTCCACACATCCGGGAGCTCGGGCCGGCAGCCGCGGCCACTGACATCAGCAGGCTGCCTGGCCAATAGCAGAGTGAAGCAGAGCCTCGTGCATGCGCAGTAAGGTGCCCGGCGTGAAACTGTAATGCTACATGTCCGGGTTGCCTTACCTGCAATGGATGCGGCTGCACCCGACCCCCGATCCGAAGATTGGCGGAAGGTGCCGACATCGCTGAACTCCAGGACACGTAAGAGTCCTATTATTAAAATTCAGCAGCTACTGTATGTGTAGCTGCTGAGTTTTATTTTTTTTTTTTCCAGGCGGACCTCCGCTTTAAGACTTCGACAAGTCCGTTGGGCACTTTTTTTTCCAGATTCAACTTTCACGTCCTGTTCACAGAGAACAGCAAGGCTGAAGCTCTATCTCGCAAGTTTCCAGACAGTCCAGAGGTCACAGTACCCGACACAATCCTGTCTAGCCAGAATTTCCTGTTACTTCAGCAAGATTTAAAAACATCTATTGCACAAGCATCCACTCAACGTACTATCCCTGAGGTTTCGCCTCTAAGGAGGATGGACGGGTCCTTATGGCACCAAGAAAAAATCTTTGTTCCCCAATAGGCCAGGTTTTGAAAACTTTCCATGATCCACCATTAGTCAGTCATTTTGGGGTCAGGAAGACGACTGGACTTGTCCAATGATCCTTTTGGTGGCCTGCTCTAAGGAAGCGCTGTAAAGGAGTGTAAAGACTATGTGGAATCTTGTGTCATCAGCCAGCGCTATAAGGGGTCCAATACCAAGGCTTGGGGCCTGCTGAGGCCATTACCTGTTCCAGAGCAATGGTGGAAGCGAGTCTTGTGTAGGCGTGAATGGATTATCCAAAATGGCGCACCCTCAGCCAAAGAAACAGCCAATCTTTTCATCAAAGAAATATGTAGGTTACACGGCCTGCCTGACAGCATTATATCAGATAGAGGGGTTCAGTTCACCTCCAGATTTTGGAAGAATCTTTGCCAGAGCCTAGCAATAGACGCCTGTTTATCCTCAGCATACCATCCTCAAGGTAATGGACAGACGGGGAGCACTAATCAGACCTTAGAGCAATATCTAAGATGTTTCTGTTCCTTTTCACAGGATGATTGGCTCCGTTACTACCGTGTGCCGAGTTTGCCTATAACAACTCGGTGCACGCAACCAAGCAAACCCCCTTTTGCCTAACACCATCACTTAAGCATCAGTAGTGGCAGTCCAGGATCGGTTAACATTCATTCAAATGAATTACCAGACCCTCCGGGAATCAATGCACAAGGCACAGGAGGACTATAAGAAGCAATACAATAAAAGAAGGAGAAGTAGTCCAAGGCTTAAGGCCGGAGACAAAGTATGGCTCTCGTCTACTAACCTTAAATTATCTTGTCCTTCCAGGAAGTTGGGCCCGAAATTTATGGGGCCATTCGAGGTCAGAAGGGAGGTCAATCCTGTGGCTTATGAACCCGTACTGCCAAGTTCCTTAAAGGTGCATCCAGTGTTCCATGTTTCCTTGCTCAAACCAGCCATATGTAGCCTCTTCCCCGGAAGAGAAGAAGTGCCACCTCCATCAGTCTCTGTGAATGAAGAACCAGAGTTCGAAGTGGAAACTATTCTTGACTGTCGGAAGAGAGGTAGGCAAAAATCTATTTCTTATTAAATGGAAGGGCTACCCGGCAGAGGATAATTATTGGGAACCTGCAGGTAATGTTCATGCCCCTAGGCTTGTGCAAGAGTTCAGTGCCAGAAATGGGCAAGTTTGGGCATCTGGAGGCTGTCCCTGAGGGGGGGGCCACTGTCAGGGAAGAAATAAAAGAACTGTGAATTTTGCCAATATCCAATATGGCCACAGCAGGCGCACACTGGCACAAGCGGGCGCACGCAGGTGTGCAATGACACACGCTGATGCACACAGGTGGGCACCGGCACAAGTGCACGTAACGTGACAGACGCCAGCCTTCCCTGGGCTATTTAAACCAGCCATTGTCAATGACACATTGCTGGATTATCTCTCAGCGTCTCTGCGTTCCTGTGTTCCTGTACCTTCTGTTGATTACCTATCTTCGACCCGGCTTTCTCCTGACCTGTGAACCTGTTCTCCTGATTGACCTCGGCTTGCTCCTTGTGTTTGACCCCTACCTGCTCCTGATCTGCTCTGATCTGTGTATTGTATTGGGGCTTGCCCAATTACCTCATCTGGACTTGATTTCCTGTGCATGACCTCTGGCTTGGCTAGCGTGTGATCCTGTGCCCACACCCATTTAACCACTTCAGCCTCGGAAGGATTTCACCCTTTAGGACCAGAGCACTTTTTTGCGATTTGGCACTGCGTTGTTTTAAATGACAATTGCGCTGTTGTATGGCGTTGTACCCGAACAAAATTTGCGTCCTTTTTTTCCCACAAATAGAGCTTTCTTTTGGTGGTATTTGATCACCTCTGCGTCATTTTTGATCGCCGCTATAAACAAAAAGAGAGTGACAATTTTGTAAAAAAAAACAATTTTTCTTACTTTTTGCTAAAATACAAATCCCAAAAAATATAAAATTTTTTTTTTCATCAGTTTTGGCCGATTTATATTCTTCCTCATATTTTTGGTAAAAAAAATTGCAATTGGCATTTATTGATTGGTTTGCGCAAAAGTTGCCGCGTTTACGAATGATGAGAATTCATTTTTTTAAATTTTTTAATTTTTTACTAGTAATGGCGGCAATTTGTGATTTTTAGCGCTACTGCAATATTGCAGCAGACATGTCGGACCATTTTGACACCATTGGCATTTATACAGCGATCAGTGCTATAAAAATGCACTGATTACTGTGTAAATGCCATTGGCAGTGAAGGGGTTAACCTGGAGGGGGCGCTCTAAGAGTTAACTGTGTTCCCTCAGTGTTTTCTAACTGTATGGGGGCTGGGCTGGCTGGGGGAGGGGAGTGATCATGGCTTCCATATACAGGAAGCCTGTGATCACAGCCCTTCCCCCTCTGTCAGAACGGAGATCCCTGTTTACACACACGGATCTCCTTTCTATCACTGCGGGGGGGCCATCGTGGATAGCCGGCAGAGATCAAGTCCGCTCTACCCACTCGAGCGCTCATAATACTAGTTATCGCGACCGCTTTCAGGTGACGGCGGTTTGGGATAATGAGCCAAGTTGTCGCTGTCACACTGCGGCGGGCGGTCGGCAAGTGGTTAAGTTCATCAGGACTCTTAAGCATGCCAGTTCACTGCCTATCAGTCAGTTTCTGTGACATCCCGATCACCATTACTGGCAAACCATGCTTCTTTGGGCACTGCACTCCCTGTACCCATCTCCAGAGAGGCATTGCACTTAGCCTCAAGGGGAGCCCTCTAGCATCTCTGCCTCATACCAGCAACCTGACAGCACCTGACAGATTGAGTTTGTGTAAGAGATTGTAATGCCTTTATTTCATTCTGTGTCAGGTTACCTTTAAAGTTATTGGAAATTTTTAGCTCTTGAATGTCTTTAGATACAAGTCTAAGAAATGCTGCTGCATTGGAATTAGAACTAGGAGCAGGATAAAGAGTGGATTTCTTTTTTAAGCCAGTAGTGGGAGGATTTGGTGGTGGAGGTGAGGCGATAATGCCATGTAGCTCAGCCAGAATGGTTTCAAGGTCCAGAGATTTAATTAGATCCCCAGGATCATTTTCTTCAAGTAATGCTGTTAGATTGTCAATACACTCCAGGTCTTCTTCATTCTCTTACGCACAATCAATCTACTGTATAACAATAAAACCCTCAGATAAGGGAACAATATTATTGTTCAGGATAATGTGAAATATGTTAGAATGTGTAAAAATAATCTAGAGAACTCTGAGTGGTATCGCTCAATACCCAGATCCTTAACCACTTGCTGACCGCCTGCCGCAGCGTGACGGTGGCAAAGTGGCTCGTTATCGCGAACTACCGTCACCTGGCAGCGGCCGCGATAACTAGTATTGTGTATTGTGCACTGGTGGAGGCACGTGCGCACGCTCACTTTGTTCCCGGGGGGCCAGGGAGCGGGCAGGGTGGACTCGATCTCCGCCAACTACCAGCGATGGCCCCCCCGCAGTGAGAGAACGGAGGTCCGTGTATGATAACACGGATCTGTGTCCTGACAGAGGGGAAGAGCTGTGATCACAGGCTTCCTGTATATGGAAGCCGTGATCACTCCCCTCCCCCTGCCAGCCCAGCCTCCATACAGTTAGAACACACTGAGGAAACACAGTTAACCCTTAGAGCGTCCCCTCCAGGTTAACCCCTTCACTGCCAATGGCATTTACACAGTAATCAGTGCATTTTTATAGCACTGATCGCTGTATAAATGCCAATGGTCCCAAAATAGTGTCAAAATGGTCCGACATGTCTGCTGCAATATTGCAGTACCGCTAAAAATCACAGATCGCCACCATTACTAGTAAAAAATTTAAGAAAAATATGAATTCTCATCATTCATAAATGCGGCAACTTTTGTGCAAACCAATCAATAAACGCTGATTGCGATTTTTTTTTTACCAAAAATATGAGGAAGAATATAAATCGGCCAAAAGCACTGAAAAAAAAATTTTTTGGATTTGTATTTTAGCAAAAAGTAAGAAAAATTGTTTTTTTTTTTTGCAAAATTGTTGTTCTTTTTTTGTTTATAATGGTGATCAGAAATTACGCAGAGGTGATCAAATACCACCAAAAGAAAGCTCTATTTGTGGGGAAGAAAGGACACAAATTTTGTTTGGGTACAACGTCGCACGACCGTGCAATTGTCAGTTAAAGCAATGCAGTGCCGAATCGCAAAAAGTGCTCTGGTCCTAAAGGGTGAAATCCTTCCTCAGCTGAAGTGGCTAATTGAAAGCTTTGTTAGGGATTTCTAGGTTTTGGTTGATAAGGCTTATTATGGTAACATTATTGCTAAAAATACGGGTAGACCCATCATATCGGGAAGAGGTAGTTTAACCGCAAACGTCAGAAGGTTTGTCGATAACTATCTTAGACCTTTTGTAGATGAATTACCATCCTATACGAAGGACACTATTCATCTTTTACAAATTCTTGATGGCCTTCACATCGATGGCCACACCATTTTGGTGACCATGGACGTGGAGGCATTATCCACCACATACTTTTTCAAAAAAGTCATTACGAGGACAAGCTCAGCGATTCATTTTGGCATCCCTGGAGTTTATTCTCAAACACAATTTTTTAACCTTCTTGGACTCCCACTACCTCCAGGTACAGGGGGTGGCCATGGGAACATGTTGAGCCCCTACATATGCCAAGCTGTACCTGGGGCAGTGGGAGCGCCACCTTTTCTCTGATGACAAAGCATTGAAGTCTACGGACCATGCTATTGCATGGTACCATTGCATAGACGATATTCTATCACTATGGGATGGGCCAGTGACCCTTCTGAATGAATTCCTTGACTATATAAATCAGAGTAATGTTTTCAATCTCAAATTTGCCATGCGTTATAGCTCATCCACCATTACGTTTCTGGATATAGCTATACATAAAGATTCCAATGGTCACTTATACAGTGAACTATTTAGAAAATCAACAACAGGGAGTACCATACTTGAAGCCTCTAGTTTTCATCCAAAACCATTGCTAGCTTCCATCCCATATGGACAATACATTTGAGCTAGATGTAATTGCTTGAGTGATGCCCTTTTTGAGAAGGAAGCCCAAACATTAAGAAGTAGATTGCATGAAAGGGGATATTCCAATAAAATCCTCAAAAAAGCCCATAAGAATGCCAAAAGTAGATTAAGTAATGATTTACTTTTTTCACATAAAAAAAAATGAAGGAAAATGATGCTACTAGAATTATAACCAAGTATTGCAGGCAGCATAAGCAAATGAATCCCATCTTTAACAAATATTGGTACCTCCTTAGCATGGACTCTACTTTGGGCCCGTTTTGTCTCTGACCATCCACTGATTTACCTACAGGAGGGCCTCATCCCTATGGATAGATTGGTCCCAAAATGGAGAGGGAGAATTCTGGCTTAAGATCTACAGACACATGACTAGAATAAGTAAAAGGGACCCAAATTTCCCTCTTGGGAGACATAGTTCCCTGGTACACCAGGAGGCTACTCCAAAAGTTAAATTCCTGTCTCTAGACAATATTTATGCTAACCTTAGAGGGGGTGACTTTAACAAACATTTTCTACAGAGTGAGCTGAGATGATTTTCCATCTTAAATCCACTATGCCACCAGGTCTAAATGAGGCATTTCATTTTAAGCCATATCTATCAGGCTTTCAGTCGGCAGTATTTAAACTGGACCTATAATTTACATCTGCACAACTGTATATTTATTTATCTTGTATTTATTGTTTAATCTTTTGTTCTTTGTATTAGGTTAAATTTTTTTTTGCGTGGTCTTGCACTGGTATGGTCTTTCTGTCCTTGGACTGAGCAAGAACTGCTCCCCTTCACCCACCGGGGTTCCCCGTATGGTTCCATTGTAGAGCGCAGGAGGTTGGCCGCACGTGTGTCGGTGGCGTGATGATGCGGGGCACGTCTCCACCATGCACCGCGATGCTGGCGGACCCATGATGGATACTGAACACCACAGCGCGAGCCTCAGCATCCTATCAATGCTGACCAGCTGACTTTGATCACTTTAATGGGCGATCTAGTGAGCAATTAACCCAGCTGGGTGTTTATATACCTAATCACATGTTGTTATTTAGTGCAACACTGACTTGGTAACGAATGGACATGAGACTTTGGTGAACACTGGAGGTATGATTATGGCATGAACAAGCTACTATGTACGATCTGCACTACGTGCAGATCGTACTCACACTTTTGAAGTCGGTCGGCACGTAGGTGCCTAGGTCTCATCTTACTTTATCACACGATCGTGTTTTTCCTCTCTCCTTTACATATTAAAACGAGCGGTGGATGGAAGTTTGGGAATAGAAGACTGTGACCGGGCTGCCGGTTCACCTATGAAGGCATCCACGCTGGGTACTTCTCTACACAAGATCTTTTCACATACTACCACTTTGAAAGTAGGAACAGATGAGGATGCTGGTACACTTTGCTCCAATTTCTAGCATGATATATGGATTGCGAGCCTGTGTTTTTTAGGTTTTTTGTCTGTTGTTTACTCTATATTTACTTATCATTTGCACATTTTTGTTTAATTTTGGTCAATTTAATATTGGTTTATAATTAATTTTGCCATTGATATCACCACCTTATGGTGGAGGCAGCGCCAGTTGGTCAAACCCCCCATTTTTTGTCTTCACATTTTACCCACCCTTTAGGTGGGTTTTTGACAGGGCTGCAGCCTAAATTTCTCTATATATAAATTTCACTAAAACAATATTTACTAACATTGCACGTCATTAACATCAGGCAGCGCCTTTTTTGCCACTTTATTTTCTCTTCATTTTACAGTATTATATGTTTCAGTTAGCTGTGATCTTTTTACCCCTTCTTTGTTTGATTATATACTGACTCTATTATAGATTTAATAGTCAAGTATACCTCCTAACCCATGTACCTGCTTATTGATATAGATTAACATCTCAACAAAACCCCCCCAAGGTGATATACATGTGATCAGTATAAACGTGGCAGGAGCTTTTGTTCCATTGCCGTGGGGTCCTTGTGTGTGCAGCACTGGACTTTTTCCATTCCACGGTCCCACCCTGGTCCATATTTGGGGTCACCACACGGTGTATTGCCCAGTCCATCTGACAAATGACCATCCAGTACTTAACCCCATGCAATTCTTTCTATACAATTTTGTAAGTACAGTATACAATCTTCTTTATTTGCTACATGTGAATACATTAACGCTTTATTCTACTTGTGTAATGATGTTACTATATTAATAATATTATGTATTTATATTGTAGAACTATCATTACCCATAGGTAACAAAACCTCTGAAGAAGGACTGTAATTAGTCCAAACCATGTAAGGTGTCCACACCTGTTATGTACGACAGCTAGCCCGTCAGAAACATGGGCAGCCATTGTCAGTTATGCATCATGTGGTGGTCTAGGTAATATTTAATATTAATCTGTGTAAATGCAACTGTCTATATATGTTTACTTATGCTATTTTAATATGATGTCTTAATAAAAACATTTTTTACCTACAGTATCTCACAAAAGTGAATACACCCCTCACATTTTTGTAAATATTTTATTATATCTTTTCATGTGACAAGACTGAAGAAATTACACTTTGCTACAATGTAAAGTAGTGGGTGTACAGCTTGTATAACAGTGTAAATTTGCTGTCCCTTCAAAATAACTCAACACACAGCAGATCGGAAACCTGTGGAATGTACCAAACCTGATTAATGTCAGG